>JAXQQM020059903.1:0-45699 GCA_034641835.2 Pinus albicaulis | reverse complement strand
ATCTGAAATTGTGAGAATAAACTATTTCCTATACAGAGATGGACTGTAGGGGAATTCACCGGATGTTTCACCTTTCTAGGAAAGGATGAATCCGGAGGCTACCTGGCCCTCTACAGACTCTGCCTAAGGAAATAATATGTAAACACAAATATCAAGATCAATGAAAGTATTTTGTTTTTAAATTCAAAGTGTTCATTGATCTGTTTTAAGTGTGAATAAGCAAGAGTATATGTTCTGCAATTGGAGTGTAGAGGTTTGATGTTAAAATAACAAGTTTTGATTACTGTATAAACTTGTTTTGGAAAAACATGCTTATGAAATTTTACTGTTTAAACTATCAGAATCTGGAAATAAACAACCAAAATACACAGATGAACAACAGATATTTGTTTAAGCGGTTCACCCCTCTCTTGGGCTACCTCCGCTGGTCCAAAAGCCTCTAATTAGGCTCAGTCCTCTTTTGATTAAAGGCTTCAAATGAGATTACATCTGTATAAACTCCTCTAATGGAAAAATAGACTGCTAAAACAGACTCAGAAGATCCAAATCAGTATAAAATGACTACAAATTCACCTCCATTGGAGGAAGGTAGCCCAATGCAGCACTCTTTCCCCTTGACCCTGATGGCTCCACTGTCAAAAGCGCTGTAAAATTCGCAGATAGAATGCCCTGATGGCTCTGCAGACACCTCCAACAGCTCCAGAATGATCTCTACACCCAAAATAAAATAAAAAATTCGTCTTCAAAGACCTCTCCTAGCAGAAGTTATGCCACATTTACTAAACTGCCAGTTTCACCTTGAGAAGCTCCACCAATTATGGAGAAACTGTAGATAAGGCCGTCAAAATAGTGGTGGCGCCAAAATAGGCGGAATCACCAACTCCGCTACGGTTAATCGGTTGGCATTAAAGTTTATGGTTATGTCAAGTTGTGTGTTCACAAGGCTGGCGGTCTTTGCAACTGTTTTCATTTAATACAAACGTTTTATAACGAACCCACCATATAACACATAACACGTAAACAAACAGTTTAAACCGCCCGTTTACATAGCGCGCCGAGCCATTTGGGAGAAGGTTCCGCGCCGGAGGTTACATGGGAAGGGGGCTGGCCCTTAGGGGCTGGCCCCCTTTCGGGCCCCGCCCAAACATCAACAAACGTTAAATACATATTTGTGCCACCCATATAACAAGTTTCATGGCTCTGGCCCAACGGTAAAACATTCGGATATTATACGACCGGTCGCTGGTTCGAATCCGGCCTCAACCCATAAAAATTTTAAAACGCATTTTCAACTTGACTTGGGGCCCACGTGGCGGCCTCCGGGCTAGCCACGTGGCGTCTTCTCATTGGCTGCCAACAGAATATTCCCCAGAATATTCTACGGAATATTCCACAGAATATTCCCAGAATATTCTGTGGAATATTCTTTTTTTAATAAAATTTTCAATGAAGTCAAATTTTGGCCTTTTTAATTAAAATTGGCGGATCTTTAAACTTGAATAACTTCTGCATACGACATCGGATTTGAGTGCCGTTCACGGCGTTGGGATCGTTTCGCCGAGCACTTTCCATTCGATCTGTTTCGGAGCCATTCTGAGCAACTTCATTTTTGAGCATTTTTCTTCAAGAGACTTGATCTCCTGATCACACCTCCAAAATGGGAAGCTTTTGGACCCTCAAAAGCCTTCTGACTAGTGAAACTGATGTTGTGGAGACTAATTCTCCACTCTTCCACCCTTAAACAACTGAAATCTACCTGATTTCATCAATTGAAGCTTTTGAGAAAACGACAACCTGTCTCTGGAATCAACTGATCTACCATTGCTAAGATTGACGGAGTCATGATGCAAATGATTAAAATTTGCAGAACAACAATTGTACTTTGCAGAAAATAAAACTTTTTCTACATTGATCAAACTTTCTAGAAGACTTAAAATGACTTTCACCTTGCAAACTGTTCCCATGGCGAATTCTACCATTCTGAAACCAACTTTTTCCCATGCTGAATTTTGTGTCTTTCTTGCTTGCACTGCTTTGCATTGACACTTCCTTCTCTGCATTGGCTGACCCAAAAGGCAATTTGCACAACATAACATCATCTTTTCTCAAAGACAAACTGTTATCAAACTGAGACAAATCATTAGCAACATCATAAAATGGCAAATGTTCAAAATCTGGTCGTTTCAACATCAACAAAGTTAGACTTTGACTTGCATTAACCAGTCTCTTCAATTGACCTGCATGGAGTAAAGAAGATTCCATCTTCTTCTTATGATCTCTCACAATGTACTCTTTACCATCTTTGAACAAGTGATACTTGTTTTCATGGCGATAAAAGATGGCCTTCCTGTCAAATAAATAAGGACTTCCCAAAACAATACCCGAGATATCACGCGGCACCACATCAAGTTCCACTGTGTCAATAAAGTGTGCAGTTATTGCAAAGCGCAATATGCACTTCCTTGAAACTCCGCAAATTTAATTCCTTGCAAATCCATCCAAGTGGATAAGGCTTCGGATGTGGAATGGTCTCAAGTTTCAGCTGCTTGACCAAATCTTCAGAAATAAGATTAGCTTGCGACCCACTGTCAAATAGTGTGTCAATTTTGGTATGGTGAGAAATTACCCTCACATGGAAAAGCTCTATTCTCCTCTTTTCATCAAGAGTATCTTTGTGACAATTCAAAGAGCTAGAACGAGGAATTGTGTCTTGCACCACTTCTTTCCCTTTAGTGTTCTTTAAAACCATGCCTATGCTTTTTGTCTCATCTCCTGAGTATGACCCTAAGTCTTGCTCAACTGTTGCAACAATTTTCTCCTTTTCTTTGGTCTTGTTTTTGTTCTTGTACTTTTTTGGTTTCAGTTCAGGATGAAGCTTCCAAAAATGATCTTCATCATGACTTTTCTTTGAACATTTCCTGCAAAAGAACTTTCCTTTTTCTTTTCTTGAATTTGCAACTCTTTTCTTTCCTTTGTTTTTCAAATTACTATCCTCATTCAAAGCATCAAAAGCATTCTTTCCTCTAGCTTCTAAATGTGTAGCCTGTACACATATTTCATCTAAGCTGGTAGGATTAAACATTAGGATAGTATGTGTATCGGAGCACAAGGTTTTTCTTAAGAGATTGTGAAATTTGTGCAAGTTAATTGTGTGGTTCTGCAAATCTTGATGCTTACTAGGCTGAAACTGCAAAGAGGGGAAGGTCAACTGGTTAGAGAACAAGTTAATCCTCAACCAAGGAAGGCTAGAGTGCCATTACATCCACCTTCCATTTCATCCTCCATAGCCTTAGAATCAGCCACAAGCATGTCATCCAGAGAGGGAGAATTACATGAAGAAATGGATCCCAAGGAAGAAGAAAGAGTCTTTAGAAAAGCTTTCTTGGATTTGACTGAAATGGTTAGAATCCTATACCAGGAGAGAAATGATAGGATTGCTGGAGAAGGGTCTAGGAACCAAAGAGAAGAAGGAGATTCTTCAGGAGGAAAGAAAGACAAAGATGAGTATAAGAAAGGGAATGGAGGAAATGGTGATCCACCATCTCCATCATCATCCTCATCCTCCACATCATCCTCTTCAACTTCTGAAAATCAGTCACACCAAACAAAAACCTCTTTTAAAAATCCTTTGTTGAAGCTTGATGTAAAGTTTGAGTTGCCAATGTTTAATGGTGATGTTAATGCAGAGAAATTGGATAACTGGATTAGACAGCTGGAAGTCTATCTAAGAATCCAGAATTTGCATGATGATGACACTAAAATCCAATTAGCCTCTTTGAGAATGGATGGAGCAGCTTTGGTTTGGTGGGAAGCCAAGACTAGAGAGGAGATTAAAAAGTATGGTAAGATAACTCTAACATGGAATGAGTTTATTACAGCCATTAAGAAACAATTTTATCCTCTTGCTCATATTCAGAAAGCAATCATGAATTGGCAAAATTTTAGGCAACTTAAGGGTCAAAATGTGCAAGATTATACCCAAGAGTTTAGAAGGAGAGCACTTCTACTTGGAGTAGACTTACAAAGTCAAGACACCTTGTTGAAATACATAGGAGGTTTGCACAATTATCTACAACATACTATTCTATTGTTCAATCCTACCAGCTTAGATGAAGTCTGTGTGCAGGCTACACATTTAGAAGCTAGAGGAAAGAATGCTTTTGATGCTTTTGATGAGGATAGTACTTTTAAAAACAAAGGAAAGAAGAGAGTTGCTAATTCAAGAAAGGACAAAGGAAAGTTCTTTTGCAAGAACTGTTCTAAGACTAGTCATGATGAAGATCATTGTTGGAAGCTTCATCCTGAACTGAAACCAGAAAAATTCAAGAACAAAAACAAGACCAAGGAAAAGGAGAAAACTGTTGCAACAGTTGAGCAAGACTTAGGGTCAGACTCAGGAGATGAGACAAAAAGCATAGGCATGGTTTTAAAGAACACTAAGGGGAAAGAAGTGGTGCAAGACACAAATCCCAGTTCTAGCTCTTTGAATTGTCACAAAGATACTCATGATGAAAAGAGGAGAATAGAGCTTTTCCATGTGAGGGTAATTTCCAAACATACCAAAATTGACACACTATTTGACAGTGGGTCACAAGCTAATCTTATTTCTGAAGATTTGGTCAAGCAGTTGAAACTTGAGACCATTCCACATCCAAAGCCTTATCCACTTGGATGGATATGCAAGGATGCTAATTTGCAAGTCTCAAGGAAGTGCATATTGCGCTTTGCAATAAATGCACACTTTATTGACACAGTGGAACTTGATGTGGTGCCGCTTGATATCTCAGGTATTGTTTTGGGAAGTCCTTATTTGTTTGACAGGAAGGCCATCTTTCATTGCCATGAAAACAAGTATCACTTGTTCAAATATGGTAAAGAGTACATTGTGAGAGCTCACAAGAAGAAGATGGAATCTTCTTTACTCCATGCAGGTCAATTGAAAAGATTGGTTAATGCAAGTCAAAGTCTAACTTTGTTGATGTTGAAACGACCAGATTTTGAGCATTTGCCATTTTATGATGTTGCTAATAATTTGTCTCAGTTTGATAACAGTTCGTCTTTGAAAGAAGATGATGTTGTGTTGCATGAATCACCTTTTGGGTCAGCCAATGCATTGAATGAAGTGTCAAAGCAAAGCAGTGCAAGCAAGAAGGACACAAAATTCAGCATGGGAAAAAGTTGGTTTCAGAATGGTACAATTCGCTATGGTAACAGTTTGCATGGTGAAGGTTGTTTTAAATCTTTCTGGAAGTTTGATCAATGTAGAGAAAGTTTATTTTCTGCAAAGTACTATTGTTGTTCTGCAAATTTTAATCATTTGCGTCATGACTCCGTCAATCTTAGCAATGGTAGATCAGTTGATTCCAGGGACAGGTTGTCATTTTCTCAAAAGCTTCAGTTGATGAAATCGGGTAGATTTCAGTTGTTCAAAGGTGGAAGAGTGGAGAATCAGTCTCCACATCATCAGTTTCAGTAATTAGAAAGCTTTTGAGGGTCCAAAAGCTTCCCATTTGGGAGGTGTGATCAGGAGATCAAGTCTCTTGGTGAAAAATGCTTAAAAATTAAAGTGCTCGGGGTGCTCCCGATACCAACGTCTGAAATTGTGAGGAATAAACTGTTCCTATCTGAGAGATGGTGTTGTAGGGGCATTCACCGGATGTTTCACCTTTCTAGGAAAGGATGAATCCGGAGGCTACCTGGCCCTCTACAGACTCTGCCTAAGGAAATAATATGTAAACACAAATATCAAGATCAATGAAAGTATTTTGTTTTTAAATTCAAAGTGTTCATTGATCTGTTTTGAGTGTGAATAAGCAAGAGTATATGTTCTGCAATTGGAGTGTAGAGGTTTGATGTTAAAACAACAAGTTTTGATTACTGTATAAACTTGTTTTGGAAAAGCATGCTTATGAAATTTTACTGTTTAAACTATCAGAATCTGGAAATAAACAGCCAAAATACACAGATGAACAACAGATATTTGTTTAAGCGGTTCACCCCTCTCTTGGGCTACCTCCGCTGGTCCAAAAGCCTCTAATTAGGCTCAGTCCTCTTTTGATTAAAGGCTTAAAATGAGATCACATCTATATAAACTCATCTAATGGAAAAATAGACTGCTAAAACAGACTCAGAAGATCCAAATCAGTATAAAATGACTACAAATTCACCTCCATTGGAGGAAGGTAGCCCAATGCAGCACTCTTTCCCTTTGGCCCTAATGGCTCCACTGTCAAAAGCGATGTAAAATTCGCAGATAGAATGCCCTGATGGCTCTGCAGACACCTCCAACAGCTCCAGAATGATCTCTACACCCAAAATCAAAAAACAATTCGTCTTCAAAGACCTCTCCTAGTAGAAGTTATGCCACATTTACTAAACGGGTTCACCTTGAAACTCACTAGTTGTGGAAAACGCAGATATTGCCACAAATTAGGGGAACCATGACCAAAATAGCGGAATCACCAGCTATCGGCTGCGATTGGCTGGGACGGAAATAAAGTTTATGGTTAACGCACATCGTGCATTCACATATGTTGGCACATGGCACGGGGTTTCAACAAATACAACGTTTGTTTTAATACAACACCATATAACATAACACGGTTGTAACCAATGTTTTAAACCGCCAACATCCACTGCGCGCCGACTGTTTTGGTTGTGGTTCCGCGCCACGGCTCCATGTGGAGGGGCGACGCAAGGGCTGGCCTTCCGAGCCGCCCAAACGACCTTTGTTTTTAAAGCACTTTGCCACCCAAGGTAAACAAGAATCATCGTTGGTCTGTTCGGGACAGCGTTGGGTTGATATATGCCCGGTCGCTGGTTCGAATACGGCCACTCCACAAAATACTAATACAGCAGTTGTTCGACTTGGGTGCAATGGCGGCCTGCGGAGCTGTACGTGGCACCTTATGATTATTTGACACGGAGATATTCTACGGAATATTATTGAATATTATCGCCACATTCTATCCTTAAACAAGTTGGAAATAATGCCTTTCAACTAGATTTGCCTTCATACATGCAAATGTATTCAGTTGTTAATGTGGAAAATTTACGTTTGTATGAACCTCCTCTTATTGATGATTCTGAAAATCATGTTCAGCTACCATCCATAGAAGATTTCTCGCCAGAATTTTTGGATGAGTTGAAAGAAGATGCAATCCTTGACAGAAGGACACGCACTTCAAGGAGGGGAGATGTTAAAATAACAGATTTGATTCTGTATAAACTTGTTTTTGGAAAGCATGCTTATGAAATTTTATTGTTTAAACTATCAGAATCTGGAAATAAACAGCCAAAACACACAGATGAACAGCAGATATTTGTTTAAGCGGTTCACCCCTCTCTTGGGCTACCTCCGCTGGTCCAAAAGCCTCTAATTAGGCTCAGTCCTCTTTTGATTAAATGCTTCAAATGAAATTACATCTGTATAAACTCCTCTAATGGAAAAATAAACTGCTAAAACAGACTCAGAAGATCCAAATCAGTATAAATTGACTACAAATTCACCTCCATTGGAGAAGGTAGCCCAATACGGCACAAAAGGTATCAATGAAAGTAAACACAAATATCAAGATCAATGAAAGTCTTTTGTTTTTAAATTCAAAGTGTTCATTGATCTGTTTTATGTGTGAATAAGCAAGATGATATGTTCTGCAATTGATGTGTAGAGGTTTGATGTTAAAATAACAAGTTTTGATTACTGTATAAACTTGTTTTGGAAAAGCATGCTTATGAAAATTTACTGTTTAAACTATCAGAATCTGGAAATAAACAGCCAAAATACACAGATGAACAGCAGATATTTGTTTAAGCGGTTCATCCCTCTCTTGGGCTACCTCCGCTGGTCCAAAAGCCTCTAATTAGGCTCAGTCCTCTTTTGATTAAATGCTTCAAATGAAATTACATCTGTATAAACTCCTCTAATGGAAAAATAGACTGCTAAAATAGACTCAGAAGATCCAAATCAGTAGAAAATGACTACAAATTCACCTCCATTGGAGGAAGGTAGCCCAATGCAGCACTCTTTCCCTTTGGCCCTGATGGCTCCACTGTCAAAAGCGCTGTAAAATTCGCAGATAGAATGCTCTGATGGCTCTGCAGACACCTCCAACAGCTCCAGAATGATCTCTACACCCAAAATAAAAAAAAATTAGCCTTCAAAGACCTCTCCTAGCAGAAGTTATGCCCCATTTACTAAACTGCCAGTTACACCTTGAGAAGCTCCACTAATTGTGGAGAAACTGTAGATAATGCCACCAAATTAGGGGGTGGCGCCAAAATAGGCGGAATCACCAACTATCCGCTGCGGTTAATCGGTTGGAAATAAATGTTATGGTTAACGCCAATCACGTGTTCACATAGGATGGCACATGGCACGGGGTTTCAATAAATACAACGTTTGTTATTAAAAACCCACCATATAACACATAACCAAAGTTTTAACCGCCCGTTACAAAGCGCGCCGACTTAGTTTGGTTGTGGTTCCGCGCCACGGTTCCATGTGGAGGGGGCTGGCCCTTAGGGGCTGGCCCCCTTTCGGGCCCGCCCAAAACAACAGCACTGTTTTTAAAGCACTTTGCCACCAACGTAAACAAGAATCATCATTGGTCTATTGGTTAAAACGTTGGGTTGATATATGCCCGGTCGCTGGTTCGAATCCGGCCACTCCACAAAAAATTTTTAATACACCATTCCAATTCGACTTGAGGCCCACGTGGCGGCCTCCGGGCTAGCCACGTGGCGCCTTATGATTGGCTGCCACCAGAATATTCCCCAGAATATTCTGCGGAATATTCCACGGAATATTCCTAGAATATTCTGTGGAATATTCTTTTTTTAATAAAATTTTCAATGAAGTCAAATTTGGCATTTTTAATTGAAATTGAGAAATCTTCAAACTTGAATAACTTCTGCATACGGCATCGGATTTTAGTGCCGTTCGCGGCGTTGGGATCGTTTTGACGAGCACTTTCCAGTCGATCTATTTTGGAGTCATTCTGAGCAACTTCATTTTTGAGCATTTTTCTTCAAGAGACTTGATCTCTTGATCGGTTATACGTGTGGGTTGAGTAATAATATATTTATTTGTTTGTTTTCTTTTTCTTCTTACTGACCGCAACGTCTCGCGGTTTATTTTGTCGGTTCGAGCGGTGCAAGTACCGTATGCCCCGAGCTCTGCCTCCGGCAGCTGTTCGTTCTAGGTTTTCTCAATATCTTCGTGCACATGGCGTTATGCTTCTTCGGCGCCCCTTAATAACATTTAGTACCCTCCTCTCATCGTGGCAGAGGTTTATCAATCTACATCGGGATTTCTGCAGTTCTGAGATAATGGAAAGTAGGGTTTCGAGTGCTCTTTTAATTTGAGACTCTTGGTTAATTTATTTACCAAATGCCTCCTAACTTCGTATGATGATACAAGACCGTGGCCCTTCCATCAATTCCTGGCTTGTTGATGCTAGTACACGCAGATCGGTTTTCGATTTCTCCTTTAACATTTTTTCTCCGGTATTATGCTTGTCTCTCCTAGGTGGATCGGTGTCTCCGGCTGTTTACTGGAGGCCGAAAGCTAGCATCTGCTTTAGCGCGTCTTCATCTGTGATTAAATTTTATCCTAGTCTGGCTTATCTATTCGGATGTAACCCTAGTCCTTTATCTTGTGAAAAAGCGGTTCAGTAATTTATCATTTCGGCATTTAGGACATATGATATGTGTCGGACCCTTTTCAGGCGTTTTAGTGAGACCCAACTTCATGATCTCTTGTCCACCCAGTAGCCTCCCACGCTTACGCCTCCCGATTACGATATTCAGCGAGGGTTCTGTGGTTGGCCCAATAAACGTCACCCAGGTAAACTCCTAATTTCTTCTGTTCGGTTTTATTGTGTTATGCAGCAGTTGGGTTGGCCTGAGTTGTTCACTGTTCTACTCTTATTTGAAATCGATCAGCTAACTGTCAAACTTATTTTATGCCTACTACTGTATACTCATTTTAGACAGTCCCAGCTGTCGACGGTAACATGCATCAGGTTCTAATTACTTCGATATTTTCATTGCCATTTTACTGATGGTATTACCTAATGAGTCTTAAAAGGAAAGGGTGCCGAATCTCTGTATCGGTCATCCACCTCCTTAGACGAAAAATCAATGATGTTATTTCCGTTGTTTTAATGGCGAACGAATACCTCCCGAGCGTAGATCCGGTTACGCTGACCTTGGGAGTGTTAATCGTTATACATTTGACCTCTAAGATTTATTTAAATCGTTTTTACGAAGCCCACATATACACCACAGGAAGTTATATCGTCGGACTTGACTTTGGTAGCGTTCGTGTAGGTTCAGTTTCGGTTCAAAAAAATGTATAGAATGACTAGAAAAAGCCGCAGTCGCATTTAAGTTTATTCGCCTGCGAACTTACGTTGGTTTGACCTATTTTATGAGCTTTTTTTTATAATAGTTACTGGTTCACCCTACTCAATAGGCCCGTATGTGTTCGGGTAATAGTCTGTTCATCGATTATATTTTTTTTACTCACGTAGGCATGTATCGTCTCATGATGCCGACAGTTTTGTTTGATTGGTTCTCGGCTTTTATAGCCTTGTTTTATTTCACTGTCTCTACATGTATTGAAATTAAAATCGGACTAGCCATTATTTCGCTCTCGGCTCTTCCCTTTTTATTTATATTGTGTCTCTTTTCTTTTCAGGACCGATACATGTTCTCGTGTCACTAATTTGTCACTAATTTGGTGGTGCGCCTCACTTAGGTTTAATTATGTTGCTACGCGCTCTATTTCTAAGGTTAAAGATAGATGTAGGAAAAATATGAGCATTCATCATAACATAATATATCTATATAGATATTTTTGGTTATGCATATATATATATTCGATGGAGCTTAGATAGAAGTCCCAAATTTTTAATGAATTCTTTGGCTATGTCACTTGATTCAAGACTAAAAGCAGATATATCAATGAAATCTTTACACTTATAAGTATTATAAAAACCATATAAGTAAAGTACTCTCTCTCTCTAGCACATTTTCAAGGCCATAATTTAATGTTCTTACTTTCTTCATTTTTATTCTGTACCATGTAAGTTCAGTTGGGCTATAATATTTTTCTAGCATTCATAAGAGTATAAATTATCCCATTTGTATATATAGGAACAAAATAATATTTAATTATCTATGGGGACTAAGTAACTTCAGATTTAAACCAACCTTGGTTTAGAGTTTCTGAAGTTTCTACTCTATGGATTTATAGTCTACAACTAAACAGAATCTGGAAGGTGAATGCCTTAGGATGGATTCTGTTAAATGTAGTACTAACATCAATCACACCTTTTAATTTATTTTTATATATATGATACATTCCTATGAAGGTGCTGATGCTCAATAAGGCCAGCTAGATGATATATCAGTTAGGTACTACTGTTTTCCCTCTTGTTTTTCATCACAGTAAGGCAGCATCGATCTTTGCTACTGTATTAAGATGGTTTCAATATCTTAACTTATGAACCCTGACTTTCTTTTACATAACGATGCTAGTAGAACAATGGCTAAATATGTCATTGTAAACTTACAGACTTATATTTTTTTTTCATCATGGATATATAGTCCGAGTGAAGAACAATCATACTCTATTATTTTACATAGAAATAATATTTTTCTGAGAGATATCGGTTTCCAGTTTTAAACTTATTATAGGTTTAACCATTCTGGTATATGAGCCTCCTCATATTACTCCCATATCAATGTTTCTACTTCATCACAATCTGTTACATGTATACCTGAAAGTATACCTGAAAGTATATCCAAGATATTTGTATACTTGAAGAAATATTTTTAATATTCATAAAATTTATAACAGTTAACCATTTCTTTGTGAGCACATATCTTGCCCAATTTTTGAACTTTGGCTCCGATACCATTTGTCACATCTCCCAGACTCAGCTTCTTACCCATATATCATAACTTAGATATTCTCGGCTTATGCACCAGCTAACAAAAATATTTCTTATTGAATTCCTTTCAAATTCATATATCTAGTTGACTGATATATCTATATATATTAGTTTGTAGTTCTCAGTCAGTTTTTCAGAGTTTTGACCAACTCTAGCCGATCAATAGGCCCTTCCTCAAACTTTCCAGTTTGCAGGCCTTATAAAGTTTTCAACATTTTAAAGTTGCAGCATCGACGTATAGATTTATGCCTCCTCGCATACATATATCTATACTCAGTTAACCTCCATTGCTCCAACTACTTTCCCAGCAGTTTATATGGACGGTAAACAAATGCTCTGTTCATTGTATTTTTTTCATATACTTACAATCTTCCCTCACACAAACTTTTATCATACAATAGATAGGATTCTCCCCTTATTTTACTGTTACAAACATTCAACATGTTTGACACTCTGGTATAGATTCAACTGTTCCATGGGAAAACTAGGAAACAGATCCTCTTGCTTCAAATCAAATGGAGGTAGAGAATAATGAACTGGATAGTTTAGAATCTCTAATGTTAGATTCTCGTACTTAGTTAGGATTCAACTTTTGCTTTCATATGTTTACACTTACCTTTAATAGAATAATTTAATTTCTTAATTTTACAATTCTTTCCATTGTAACACAGCTGACATACTGAACCCCGTACTGCTATCACAGGGTTGTTGTTTCCCACTTTCTGTTATTGTTTACAGGGAATTCTGTGCCATTAGTATTGTTATGATAGGTTTAGTTGTTTGGGACTTGCTGTTCATGGGTACTATTTTGTTAACATTTTCTGTTTATACACACAGCAATTAAATACTCCTTTAAAAGACATCAAGCTATACCTGTACATAGTTATTAGATTTGCTGTTCAAATGATCTATCATCTCTAACTGCATTACTAAAAGGTACTCATCCCTACAACCCAACCATCTGTCTCTGTTATCAATAGCTTTAGTTTGCAATTACATAAGTTACTGAACAAATAATCAATCTAAAATTTGCATAATGATCCATAACATAACAGTTCATAAATTGCATAATGAACCATAACATCACAATTCATAAAACAGGGATATATTTAATACAGACTTACAGAAATATCCAACATTAGGCATGCATACCTCTACTATGACCAGTCCTCCCAACCTTAGAATCCTCTTTATCTCCCAGGATTCACCCCCGAGCAGAGATCCTCCAAGAACAGACTAACCTCAATCTGTTCTGGAGTAGCTTATTTAAGCTATGCTTTCCCCAAAGCTTGTTTCCAATTCTGCGTCCAGAATTTCAGGATGCTTTATTCCTGTTTAGCCTAGGCTTCCCATTTTGGGACTCTTTAAAGTTGCTTTAAGCTTTTCCTCAGCTTTTCCAGCTTTTTCTCACCTCTTCCCAACTACTCCTCTTCATTGGGGAAATTTAGATTTTTCCTCAAAAATCTAAATTAGAAATAATTTCTTTCAAGGAATTTTGAAAGATTTGGGGAAAGTCTTTTTTCCTTTTTCCATCACCTCATGGATTAGGCATATGATCTCATTTTCTCATCTGGTCATAGTGCATACATAATATTTTATTTATTTTTCATAATTAACTAATTAACCACATCCACACAATAATCATCCACTGGGGTCCACTCCCCTTTGGATTTATGTTCAAATGTCTCATTTGAAAAGCGTAGAACTTGGGGGTGTTACGGTAATTTACTTGAAAGTTTAAAACATGTATTATTGGTACACTTAATGAGCAATTTGATACATTGAAAATCCACAATAAGAAGAAACAAGAGAATGAAACCTTGTCAATCTTTTGTTAAAATTTGTCGATTGTACAAGCATAGATATAACTAATGATTTAGCATCAATCAAGAACTATACTAACCCGATCTATAAATATCTCCTACAAATGGTCCTTCATTGGGCTATGGGAAGTATACCCACATTGAGAGCATAAATGCGGCACCTCTCAACTCAAACCAAGAACACTAGCGAGGGGGTTGTGTGGATTCGGTGTCTAAGGGTGGCCTTAAATCCCTACTATCGAGAGGTCTCCTTTACTCCTCTCGTAATTGTAAAAAGAAATCACCATAAATGAACTATGGCACAACACACTCTTTATGAGATATGTTATTGTTGTGTTGGAGTTAACAAGGTGATATAAAAATCTAAGGTGCTTGTGAGGCAGGGGTTTGGGCACATGCCTAGGAGTATGTGGGCCTCTCATTGGATTATCACTAGAAACTGGTTGATCTAAGGAAGACTAATATCAACCCCCTAGAACAAAGGAATTCACATGCATTTCTTTAAAAATGCATGCACATTTTTTATACACATAATTTAGCGGTCATTGAGGTTCAATAAGTGCCAAAGATCAAATAAAAAAAGCGTGTGCATGATTTTTAGGAACATATGCACATTCCTAAAAAAAGTATGCTCACATCATCTCATTGCACAAAAAATTGGGTAGCATCTTCATGCGAGCACCCTATGGTGGATCTTGATGGTAATTTCCATAATTGAGTTTAAAGGGTTCAATTATATTCTAATGGACTAAATCAATTAAAATGAACTCAAATAAGGTCCCCAAACATACAAAATCATGAGATTACACAATGTTGTAGAAAACTAGCTTTCGAACTAGAAAGTTGTAGCAATAAGCTAATTCACAACAATAGAAAATAACATTCCCAAGACCTATGATAATAAAGTGAAAGATGAAGAAATATAACATGAGTAAAATTGAAATTGAATTCACAACAAATTTATTTAATAAAATACCATGGAACAACACTTTAAACCCTAGACGTCATTCATAGAAAAATGTTGGATAATAGAATAAAAAATGGCATTTTCACTCTAATATATTCTAAAACAAAGATTAAGAAATCCAATTCATTCTATGCTTAAGATAAAATATCTTGCTACAATATAATCCCTTCAATATCCTAAAAAATAAAGGAAACATGAAATTTAAATAAAAAATGATTATCACAAGGGATACGAATTTTTCCTTTCCAT
Organism: Pinus albicaulis; assembly: GCA_034641835.2. NCBI lineage: Eukaryota > Viridiplantae > Streptophyta > Pinopsida > Pinales > Pinaceae > Pinus > Pinus albicaulis. The sequence continues at coordinate 30,700 of JAXQQM020059903.1, read as the reverse complement.
ACATAACGAATATGAAGTCAAAGATCAACACATTTGAGAAGGAAATGGAATATATGCGCATTAAAAGTATAGGAGATACGTTACTTGTGTTTGTTAGAGATATAACCTAGGATTCCAACAATATTTAAAGATAAACAAGGGTTGGAGCTTTAACATAGGTCACATCAAACTTGATAAAAAATATTCTGAAGAGAAGATAGTAAGATAAAAATACTACTAATCATATTAATCATGAAACTAAATACTTAATAACCATTGTCCATCAATGTAAACAAGATAAATAAGAATAACTAACTCAATTTAGCATGCATCCATCAAATATCACCAACAATTTTTCAAGAAAAGAGAACCATCCATGTCAATGTGTCCTTCTTAAGAGGCTTCTCTACTTAGGCATCCAAATGATAACAATTAATGAGTATGCAGAAACATACCCTTAGCGATTATTGGCAGCAATTATGGAAAAATTTAAAGTTGACAATTTATTTTCAAGTGTACATGTAAACCATAAAATATCTAGGCGCATATATTTGTAAATGCATTGAAATTTTGGATATTTTTAAGGAAAATTAATTTTAATATATAAAGCTTGGGTAAATGATTTTAAGAAATTGATGAGTTTTTTTATTTGAAAAAGAATAGAAATAATTTAACCCTTAAATTATCTCATAATTTTTTTCTTGTTATTACTCTTAGGGTCATTGTAGAGGAATTTCGCAATAATAAAACTAATATATGTTATTTTTTTGTCGAATTTAGAAAATATTTAGACACAGTTCCTTGAGATAAGTTTTGGAAGAGGCTAGAAGAGAAAATGGTTCCTCTCGAGTTGAGGGTTGTTGTGACTAGGTTATACAAGAATGTTATTTCTAAACTTAGGACCATCGAGGCTTGGTCAAAATAAATTAATGTAATATGAGAGTTAAGCAAGGGTGTCCCCTATCCCCTACCCATTTTGGCCTTTACATTGATAAGCTAGAAGAATGTTTGATTAATTCTCATGAGCATCGAAGTGAAATCATGAATTGGTTAATTCTGAAAACACATTGGGACAAAATAATATCTCACCTTTTCAATACTTAGAGGGTTGAATATGAAAACCATTTTTCCTTGGATTGCCCAACTCTTACCCAAATCCATTCCAATTTCCAAAATATTTTTAACTCTACCAACCTTTATGAATCATTAACTAAGAAAAATTATGGTGATGTAGGTACACTTATCTCCTTTCTTTTTTACCATAGACAAATATTAAATAATATCAATTAATCTCTTCAGTAGGGTTTCCCCCTTGTGGCGTTTTGTCCCAAAAAAAAATTGGCGTCTCTTGTATCATTGTTTCATTGTGATATTTTTTTCTCTACAAATTTTTAAGGTTGAAATTTTATAACTATAAATTTTTGATGATTTGAATGCTCTAAGAATAAAAAGTTTATCAGTGGAAGTATTTATCATATTGAAAACTATTATAGTCGATCTTGTTACTGGAAAATAAGCATGGTACCAGAGATTTGGTAAAGGAAAAGAGAATTGATATTACCTTTAAGAGACCGTATCCTACATCTTATTTCTTGATTATTCATCTTCATTATGAGTTCTTTCATGAAGGAAGAAAATAAGCTTGAAGGAGCTACAAAATTTAGAGCATGGAAGACTAGAATTAATCTTGTTCTTGCAAGGAATAAGGTCTTGAATATTGTTAATGGAAAACTTACTGAACCAGAAGATGATGGTATGGAAAAATACAAGTTCAAAGAAAATGAAATCATGACCATGATCATCATTATGGAATCTATTATAGGTCATCTATTTCCTTATATATTTTATCATAATTGTTTCAAGGAATTGTATGATGCTCTTAGTGGATTATACACCATCAACAACATTTTAAAATATGTGATTTTAAGGAATCAAAATAATGATGTTAAGATGACACATAATTATACATTGGCATGATACTTAATAAGGATCTCTGAATTGAGAGATCAACTCAAGTATGTTGATGAAATTATACATGGCAAGGAACTTGCAATTACAACACATAATGGTGTGCCTGGTCCCTTGGATTCATTTGCATCAAGTATCAGTGGAAGAGAAAATGTACCTAAGTTAGAAAACGATGGGTTTCTTTCCTTCAAGAAGAATCTAGGTTCATTTCCAAAGGCAAGATAACAAATACAAGTGAATATTCTGAAGCTTTTCCAAACCGCTCAAAGAATGACAAGGGAAGAAGAAATTTTGGAAGATTTCAAAAAGGTACATGAAGAAGACCCACTTGAGGAAAAGGATCAAAATAGGTGTCCTCAATTGCTCAATGTTTTCATTGTCGATCACATGGTCAAGATCAAAATAGGTGTCCTCAAATGTATAACGAGAAAAAAAGGATGGGAAGTAACATGCTTCTACGACTGATATTTATGAACCGTCATACAAGAGGAGGTCTAGTAATAAATATGTTGATGATGATAATTGTTCCTTTTATGCTACTTTCACAGAATCTATTGTAGATGTTGTATCAAAAAATTGGAAAGAAATATGATGAAGGAAATAAGATTTAGGAAATATGACAAATTTCATGGATCATATGGTGGCCTATTTGAGGATATGCTTCTTCCCATTCCCATGTATATAATGAAATATTTTCCTCATATTTAGGAGAGATTTCGCTACCAAGAGAATTTTTCTCTTGACTTTCTCTATGTATACTATATCAAAAGGATCAACAATTCGTTATTTTTTTATTATATTCACTCTTAATATTTTTGCAAGATCCTCGAACTATATGTCTCGATATGCATTTTTGGAAAATGTTAAATTTTGTTTCTAAAGGTTGTGAGTGTTATAAAAATATACCATCAACTGTAGAATTTAAGGGTGTGTTTCGAGCCTTGGTTGGTTTTCATTCTGGTGGTATAAATGTGGCTATATTTTAGCACCTTTCTTGGAAAATATGGTGGGAAAAATGCTTATTATTTTACAAAATGATATTAAACAAATTAAATAAGAGGTTTCATTGATGAATTTATCCTCTCTCCGAGATTTATCGAAGGAAAAATTTATTTAAATCTTATGATAATGGTATGCCTTTTTTTAAAGCCATATTATTAAAGGCCTCAGAAAACTCCAACCAAATCGATGCAATGCATTAATATGGCTTGAGTGGATATTGGAAAATACAAGTTCATACATGATGCTAAAGAGTTAATGGAGATGTTAATGAATGTTCATGGATCAAAAATAGATATCTATGACCTCATTATGAGCTACATATTTGAAGTATTGGAAAGACATTCAAAGGTCAAGGACATTACTTTCTTTCTTACATGAGTAAAATGATTCCTCCCATTATGAGATAAGCCCAACCGAACATAGATGTAACCATTGTTGCTACATATCAGGTGAATTAATTGATGGTTTCAATCATGAAGGTGTCAAAATTATTTTATTAGATGATAAGAAAATTGGCAGAAAAATTTATTTCTTGCAATATGCTTTGTTGATATGAAAATGAACTCAAAGAGGTTTTATATTCGTGGATTAGACAAGTTTCATTTACATTAGTTCCATCTTTGAAATTTTACTTCCATGAGAAGATTCAAAAATATTGTGGCCTCATCTTTTCCAACACAAGTATGGATTTCCCAGTTGGATATAGAGAAAAGGTAGACTCGCAGCCAATATGAACACTAAATAAAAATATTGTCATATTATATCATACCTTCCTTGGTTGAGGTCTTGCATAACGAGCCCAAAATTGATATATGTTCAATTTTTGTGGATGCATTGAATGACTTCAAGGATATTTCAAGCATCCTGCCTGATCAAAGACAAGTCCAGTCCATAGTTGGAGAATTCAAACAAGTTATTATATGGAATATATGTAGAAGGAGAGAACACATAAAAAGTTATCGAGATTTAGGATTTTGATGCAAAAGAAGGAGAATTATTGAAAAAGGAAATTTATCAGGAATAGGAAGTCTTTGTGATATTTAGATGCATTTGAATGCTAATCAAGACATTGAATGAATCATTCTTTCCATTATTTGATGAAACTCTTCCTTATATAGCACCTATCTTAGGTGGAAAAAAGATAACTAAAAACGGGAGGATGGAAATGCAACCTACAAAGCTGGTGTGACATGTCTCACTGAGCTTGAACAATAAGGAGGTGAATTTTCCACCTTATAAAATATTCAGTAAATCATGGAATTGCTAAGAAGGTTGTTATCATTCCATGAGATCACAAATTTATCTTAGAAGAAGAATGAGAATACTAACGATATTTATGATGGAGTTTTATATGGTGGGAAGGATATTGTCGGAATCAGACCCCTGATACCCAATGATCTCGAGTGAACACTCTCTTATGGAAAGGGTTAGTTGAGGGATCAAGCTAGACTTCAAGCAGGAATATTGAGCGAAAATTGCAAATGTAAGAGAAGAGATCTTATGTAAGCGTAGAGCAGGAAATTTTCCTAGTGTTACAATGCCCCGGTTGAAGGCTTGGTGGAAATCACATTCCAAATGGACTTACACAATAGAAGATGAAATGAAAATACTTGTATAAGAAACAATCCTGCAGTTGGAGTAGAATCATAACTGATTTATTAGCTAGTGAAAACGTAACTAACACAACAATCCTTCCTTATCCACCACTTTAAAATAAAAGCATAAGAGATAATGAGGATTTGATAATGTTTATATACTTAGATCAAATATTTACTCAACCTACACCATACATTATTGCACAAATAGTTTGATAACTCCGAATTGAGTTAGACACCACTAGTGGAAAGAAGTTTTTATGCTTATAGTCTAGAAAAGTATTTCTTAAATTAGGAGAGAAGCTTGTTTCATTTGTAATAGGATTTATGGAAGGATGATAATGACAATAATACTAGATGTGGAAACATGAGAATGAAAATCATACTAAATTCAACTAGTGGTGCCACATATGGGATCTTGGAGTTATTCATTCAACCTTTCTTGTGTTTGTCAATCCTGCACGCCCTCCTTTTTTTCTTAGTAGTGAACTAGTTCTTGCACTATAGGACCAAAATGCACATTCAATTCAAGTTCAAAGTGGTCCTTATTTATAAGGTAGAGTGAGAAACACTGATAAGAATAAAACAAAGTGCATTGTACCATTAGATATTCATAATGGAAATGCATACAAGGGTTATTCTTGTTGCAACTAGAAAATCAATCAATGCTCCACATTATTGGATGACTAAATAAATGACATTTGAGGGTTCTCTCCCTATCACAAGTTGACGAGGGGGGGATCACCATGTTCAATATTTTATTCAATGGTATAGGATAGTTGCAGAGGTTCCCAACTATTTTCAAAACGACTAGAGAGGAAATCCCTATTAAAATGTAGCAAGAAAATCCTTCATTTGACTAGTTCCTTAGTCAAATTCAGAAATATGATTTTCCACATTAGCGGGATGACTTGGACTACAGTTGTATGAAGTGAAATGGTTTTGTCTCCTGGTTAAGTCAGTAAATTCGAGCTATAGGCTAGAAGTAGATTTGTGCATGGGTTAGTTGCTAAAATTTAGCAATCTAGTGGAGTTATCATTAGTTAAAATTAGTTAACTGAGCTCTAGTCTTTAATGGATTCAGTGGGATTTTAAATGAGTAGTTATAACAATTATTAACTCAATTATCTCTCAGAAAACTAATAAATTTACTAAAAATAAACCTATCAATGCATGGAATTCAAATTTCCTAGTTGGAGTGGTGGAAAAGGCACACTGTAAATCCCAATTGTATACTAGTTGAGTTTACATAATTCTGCATTGAGTAAGTGGAAAATCCTATAGTATTTGCACAAGAAAATATGGAATTTACCTTTTATTTAGGAGCTAATTACCTCTTGGATTGCGTAATGAAATAGGAGGAGGGTATGAGGCTTGAATTGGCTAAGGGTTGGTGAAAGCAGGTCAGTGAGCAGGAGATCGGAATTGTAGTGTAGGGTGTGCTTTGGGATTGAATTAAGAAGTTGTAATTGATTAATATTCTAATATAAATTAATGCAAAGCAGTGGAGGGGTTTTTCCCTGTTGGGTTCCCCTATAAAATCATTGTTTTCCTTGTGTTTTGATGGTTGCATTTTATTGCATGTGTTTCTATCATGTGTTCTCCTTTGTATAGAATAGTAGAATAAATTTTTGTATCTTGATTTCAGCTTGATTTTATTAGAAGTAGAAAATTTCATGAAATTTATACATGGTAATAGAGCATGGGAAGACTACATAGAAACCTTGTGTCAAATATTCTCTGAGATAAAGTTCAATTTGTAGAGTTTTTGGTGAAATTTCTCTTCAATACAGAAAACATGTCTTTCAACGAATTGAGACTGGAGTATGCATTCGAGGGAACCAATTTTTTTTTCTTGGAAAGAAAATATGGAAGCTGTCCTTGATGAAAATGGAGTATGGGAATACACACACTGATATTCCAAAACTACCAACATGAGATGCACACATACTTGCTTAGAGGAAGAAAGACACAACAAAAACGAGGAGGATTATTTTGCAAGGTGTCGGAGATCATGTGGTTTCGAACTTGCGTGGAAAGGAGACTCCTTTTTCAATGTGGAAAACTCTCACGTATGTATTCCAAATAAGCAATGTTGCCATGAAATTGGAATTAAGAGATAAAATCAGCAGCATTTAAATGCAGAAAAATGAAACCATTCCATAATACTTATCCAAATTCACTCAGGTTCGAAGTGAACTTGGAGGAGTAGGAGAAAATGTGTCACCATTCGAACTTGTGAACTTAGCACTCTTTGGCATTCCAAAATCCTAGAAAAACTATGAAGATTTAGTTAATGGAAAATACAAGCTACCATATTGGGAGAGACTTTGGGTCGATTTGGTGTACGAGGAGATCATAAGAAACACTAAAGATGGTGTCACAACTAGAGCTGAGGAGGAAAAATTTTCCTTGGAAAGCAAGGGAAATAAAGCCCAAGGCAAGCTAGAATCTATGTAGAACTAGGGTAAGAAGAAGGACCTCAAAAAAATTAAATGTTTTCATTTCCATGGATATGGACAGTATCCAACAAGGTGTTCACAAAAGAAATCTGAGAAGAACCCTCCAGGAGGAGCTTGAAATGATGTTCTTATATCACAATTCAAATTGTATTTCACCCTCATTACATGCACGAACAGTAATGTACTGTAATGACCCTCCTCCCACATTTACCCAAGCTAACCGGTTCACCAAGGTAAACATGTGACGAAGAGTTACTATGATATGATTAAACTCCCTAAGGGAAGTTAAGGAAGAAGAACTGACGAACCAACAATTCAAAAACCTCCCTCAGGTGCTAGAGTGTCTCCAGGAGCTAATCCACCACTCCAGGTCCCCCCAGCTTGGCAGGCCCCAACACAGCATTTCAATGAATTAAACCCCCGGTCACTCCGTTGCAAAGTTGCATGCGGCTGGGACCCTCCCGATCCTCCTCTGATTCCTGCCGTGAAGAGACTACGGTGTTTTCATTTTAGTTCGTACCCGAGGACTATGATGTTTAAACCATTTTCAATGTTAGTTTCGAAAGCGGGTCGAGAACTTGACGAGAACTTTTGAGACAATAAACGGCCACCAACACAAATCCTATAAACAAAAAATTGAGTTAAGGACTTGAACTAACCAAGCCAAACCATGACATTCATTCATCAAACATATCACAAGTATGAAATCTACACATTTCAACAGCAAATATGATCATAGGGTCTCATACTTATGTTAGAATTTTCAAGAAGGATTTATGCCTTCTCACATTAGCTACATTGTCATCTATTTGGTCATTCATTAATTATTTCTTCACATACGAATCAAAAAATTATTAGAGCCATGTTACCAACCACTTCGTGGGTGATATCCCTAGAAGAATGTTTTCTCTATGATGGTCGTCAGCTAGCAACCAACAACCCCTTACAACCCTCAAAAATCGTGTTCTGTCATTTCTTTGACACCTGAGCTAGCCATGTGGTCCCTCGCCAATCTGTATTGATCGTATGTTTGAATGTGGGCCTCTTGAACCAAAATGTATGTCTTATCAATTGGAAATGGAGTTATTGGGTTTAATTATAGTAAACACTTATCGACATGGATTAATGGGGTGATTTAGTAGAAAGAGTGGGCTTAGCTTGTGATTTTGTCCCCTTGACATCCTTTGGATGTTACCCTCATATTTCAAGCCCATGACATCTCCTTTATTGACCATTTGGTTGTAGGGTGGTACTACTTGGGAAACCATGACTTTGGTTGCATAGTCCCACTCCCTTATCCACATATATCACTCCCCTTCCACTGAGTACAAACCCATTCATCATGTCAACTACCTGGGCTAACATTACCTCAGTGGGTCCACATAGGGTTAGCCTCCACATTCCCTTGAATCCACCTTGGGTCAGGCTTTGATCGATTCCCCAAAGGTTGAAGTATCTGAAAAGAAAATTAAAAGCATAAATGACCCCATTCAATAGGAAAATGTACAACAAGATGCAAAATATGGCCAGTAAAAACATAATTAGCATGTGGGAAAAAGCCAATGCATGAGCTCTACCCCATACCATGGCCATCACCCTGGTTCCATAGGCCCTAGATGAGCCTCCTTTTTCAGTGAGGAACCCATGATTTTCTTGACCCCTAGAGGGAAATCACGAAATAAAAGATCATAAAAAGAAAAATACATATAAATAAGGGTGGATCGAACAAATATACCTCACACGTAGCATATTCAACATAACTCAGTCTCCTGATGCCCTTCAACCACGACTCTAATCGTTAGACAAATCTGCAACTATTGTCATTGAGGTGACACACAATCCACCACTCTTCACAGTTGTCTAGGTCATGGTTGCTTCTCTAGCCAATGAGTAACACGCAACAAGTCTTCACAACAAAAATTAAAAATAGGGACAAACTGCACAAAATTGGACATCGGTTCTATGAACAAATCTCCAAAAACGAGACACCATAGGGAAGACCAGACCAGTGTCATTGTGGTTATTTATATTCTGTCTCTTGGTGACAGATAGACTCTCAACTCTCTCAGATATTTAGGCTGGATCTACCACATACACATTCACACACACAACTCTCCACCGTCAGCTTCGAACATTTAATCAAGCAACACTGTCTTCAAACGTTTCAAATACATAGTAGACTCAAAAACTAAGAAACAAAGCACTGATAGCAGGAATTTAACATAGTGTTTGCCACCTCATGTAAAGGTTCCACAAGCCTAGGCTCCATGCTCCATGACATTTTTCGTATGAAATTAAGACATCTAAAACATAGGGCTATTATATGAGCAAATATGTGCTCGGAATCCGGAGGTTACATACAGGCTACTTGTTTACAATTTCACTACTATTTGTATAGTGTGCCAACTCATAAAGGTCAAGACCATGTAGCTACAGGCACATGCTCGACCAACACGAGGATTTCATAGATAGAAAGAAAACAAAAATTTAGCATACAAGAACAATGAAACTTGCTCATATGCTATCACAATCTTGAACGATGCATGCGAAAGTTTGATATTGTGTGATCAAAGTTATATGTGATTCATTACTAAATAAATAAGCTATTTTATTGTGAGGTTTGTGTAAAATTGGTTTATGAAAGAAGAGTGATAATATATATATATATATATGTATGATAGGAAATGTTGTAGTTTATTTTATTTGTGATATTTTATCTTATGGGGAATGTTGTATTTTATTTTATTTTTATATTTTATTAATTAAAATAATTTATATTTTGAGAAAATAACAACTAGTTGTGTTGGAAAATTAATGCCAACCACCACAGTTATGATACTGAAATAAACCATCCTTTGGAGTACAACAACAAATGGAAAATCAATTTTCCTTGCATGGAGAAGGTTTTTGTTTGTAGGATGAAGGACATGGATTAAATGAAATTCTGAGCGAGAGTACAAACTTCCCATTCTGCAACACATCAGATAATTAAGAACAAATGATCATTTAATGCAGGGTTGGTAAAATGTATGGTTCAAAAATTTATTATGCAATTTATATATGTACTTTGCAACATCTGCAAGTTTAGAATATCATGTTTTACTACAAACGCCCATCCTATGTTTTAAATGTTTTTTTTTTTTTTTTTTTTTTTATTGTGACGGCCTGACAAAAAAATTGCCTGAGAGGTGAAGGAAATTGTTGGTTGCAGAGCTAATATTAGTACTTAGGCAGGAGAGCTACAAGAACACCATCTTCACGCAAATTTCCAAGTCCCGAGATTAGGACCAGAAGAAGGAGAGCTACAAGAGTACCATCTTCACCAAAATTTCCATTGGAATATGATTCAAATGGAGGTCGAGGGAGACTTCCAGGTCCAACCTATATCTATTTTGGATAGGAAGGTCAAAGTGCTTTAGAACCGATCCATCACAATGGTAAAGTTGTCATTGACCATTTTCACTCTTGAGATTGCTACATGAAAGCATGAAGATGTATTGGGGGAATAACACACTCATATTTTTGTTTAATCATAATGTATATATGTGTACATATAATTCACTAAGGATAGTGCATAAATAAGAGGGTAGGGGGGGAATGTAACACCCCTATTCAATCCATGTTTTGTAAATGTTGTGTACTTGCAAAACTTAGGTTGTGAGTTGGAACATATTAATTATGCTAGTGATGTGAGAACCTTGATTTTGTGTGTGTGCACCCATGTCTGTCTCTCTTTTGCATGTTTTTTAGCCCGGTGTGTATGTCTATATGTTTATATGTTATGAGGCCAAAGAGACTAATATTGTCAATATGTTTAACTTGTACATCTTAATAAACACATAATAAATGCAAAGTTTGCGGATCATGCAAAAAGGTATAGAGGGGGAAATACAACATGGGAACAAATAGGATTGATATTATTTAAAAATAGCTAAAAGGGGCACATATACTTATATTGTCACGTCTCCCCAAACCCATTTTTTTTTTCATAGGATTATGTTATTATTTAATAACATCCGTTATACCTCATCCTCATGTTTACTCCTCCTAAATTTCTTAACTCCGGTTTAGATTCTTTTCAGTACCTACAGACAGCCCTGGAATACAAGAATTTCCATGAGGACTTTTTGGGCTTAACCTCCCCTCTTCTCAGTTCATATAGTAGACTTATATACCTACATATTTTACCTTGTATGTCTCAGGTTGTCTGTGCAGGGTGATCACTAGGCCCTTAATCAAACTTCCCAGTTTGCCGGCCTGCTAATATGTTCAATGTGTTAAAGTTTCAGCATCGAAGTATAGATGTAGGCCTCCTCGCACACATCTATCTCTACGCAGTTCACCACCATTGTTCCACTACTTTCCCAGTAGTTCTATGGATGGTAACGAGATGTTCTGTTCATGGTATTTTACACATGCTTACAATCTTCCTTCACACAGACTGTTATTACACAATAGATTTTGCAATAGGCTTTTTCCCCCTTATTTGACTGTTATAGATATTCAACATGTGTGATATTTCTGGTACAGATTCAACTGTTCCAGGGGGGACTAGGAAACAAATCCTCTTGCTTCACTCCAATGGAGGGAGAGAGTATTGAACTGGATAGTTTAGAATCCCTATTATTAATCCTCGTACTTAGTTAGGATTCAACTGCTACCTCCATATGTGTACCATTACATTTAATAGAATACTGTAAATTCTAATTTTTACAATTCTTTCCATTGTGACACGGCATTTTAGGGGTTTGTTGTTCCCTACTTTTCTGTTATTGATCACGGTGAATTCTGTGCCATCGGTATTGTTATGATAGATTAATTTATTTGGAACTTAATGTTCGTGGAGTGCGGTTGTTAACGGTTCGTACACACACGAATTAATTACTCCTTTAGAAGATAGCCAACTATACCTATACATGGTTATTATATTGGCTGCTCAATTAATCTATCATCTCAACCATCATTATTACAATGTACTCATCTCTACTTTCAACCATTTGTCTCTACTGTCAATAGCTGTAGTTGCAATTACAGAAGTTACTTAACCATTAATCCATCTAACAGTTGAAAGAAATGCAACCTAACATAACAATTCATACATTACATAATGTACTATAACATCACAACTTCATAAATTTCATAAATTTCATAAAGGAATATCATATCACAATTTCATAAATTGAGTAAAGGAATATAACATCACAATTTCACGAAAACAGGAATATGATTAACACAGACTTACAGATATCTCCAAATTTATACATGCACACCTCTACCATGACCAGTCCTCCCAGCCTTAGAATCCTCTTTATCTCCCAGGATTCACCCCCGAGCAGAGATCCTCCCCAGCACAGACTAACCTCAATGCATTTTGAGTGACTTATTGCGATGTGCTTTCCCCAAAGCACATTTTTCTTCCAAGTCTGAGTCCAGAATTTCAAGATGGCTTATTCTGTTTAGCCTAGAGCTTCCCATTTTGGGACTCTTTAAAAATTTGCTAAGCTTTTCCTCAGCTTTTCCAGCTTTTTCTCACCTCTTCCCAACTACTCCTCTTCATTGGGAAAATTTAGATTTTTTCCTCAAAAATCTAAATTAGAAATAATTTCTTTCAAGGATTTTTGAAAGATTTTGGGGAAAGTCTTTTTCCTTTTCCATCACCTCATGGATTAGGCATGTGATCTCATTTTCTCATCTGGTCATAGTGCATACATAATATTTTATTTATTTTTCATAATTAAATAATTAACCACATCCACACAATAATCATCCACTGGGGTCCACTCCCCTTTGGATTTATGTTCACATGTCTTATTTGAAAAGCATAGAACTTGGGGGTGTTACATATTCCCCCTCTGAAAATAAACACCGTCCTTGGTGTTGACAACTATCTACTAGTTGATTTTGAACATAATTATGAATGCTTTTCCATCATCTGAGCTTCTCTGTTCCATGTAGCTTTTCAGCAGTAAAGTGCTCCACTGCACCTTTACTCTAGCTACTGTTCGTTTTCTCAATTCAATTCCTTCTCGCTTTCATCTTTGAGGCGACTCTGGAAGGAAATTTCTCTTCTAGTTCCACCTGGACCACATTCCAACCAATCATGTGAGAAGCATCATGTACAAAATTTATAACTTTTCTTTTCCAATAAGGAGACATGAAATATATCAGGAAATTTAATAAGCAATGGTAGGGCAATTGTGTAAGCCATTAGTTTCCAGCAGAGTACTCTCCTGCCTCCACTCTATTTACTGATGCCTTATGCAGTTGGTTTTCTTCCTACTTCTTTGTAAGAAGTCTGTATGGAAGATCTTTTATGCTGGTTTCTCTGTCCACAATTCATACCAATGTCAGTAATATCAGGTACATATAATTGATAATTCACAACAGCATTCTGTAGTTCAATAACTTAAGACATTCAGTTATTAATCAAACCATTCAGGTTCATCATAGTTTTGTGCACTTTTAGTACACTACTTATCCTTTCTTGTTTTTCAGTGAGATTCTTTCCTCACTCAGCCTGGTTCAGTTCAGCTTTTCTGGATTTTCTAGGTGATTTATCTTCACCTTTTTCTTCTTTGTTTCCAGAGTGCCTAATTTCCTGTTACACACTTGGCTAAACAATTTTTTCAACTTTTTCATTAGTACTCATAAATGAAAGAAAACAATTGTATCATATGCATGGTTATGCTTACCCTTTCTCATTTTATAGTTGTACTTCTAGTATCTTTTCATTGTTTCTTTTGTTAGTTAATCAATTTAATTTGTAACAACTCGACTCATTAATAATCCCTACCATTCCATGCCTACCTCTCACATGAAGTGGTATCCACTAGTTCAAAATTTAAGTGAACAATTTTGGAACTGATGGGTTTCCCCCACACCCAAGTCCAAAATACAGCTCCTTCTCTTTTCTCTCGGTTTGTAGCTGTATGATTTCACATCATTTCTCTGTCTTTAAATTCAAGACTCAAAAATAAAATTTACACCACAACATTTTTTATAGTGTGAATACATGTTTCCTTTTCTAGTGATAAATGTAATTTCTATCATTCATCACATTCACAAATATTAATACTTGATAATGCCAAAAATAAATTTGACACAGTTTCCCCTTTTTCAAAGACTCACCAGAATTTATGCATTTACTTTTAATTGTATGTTCATACTTTGCTAGTTCCCCTCTTCTCTTTCTCTCATTGGCTTATATACTAAAATAGAATTAATTAAAATGGAAAAGATTTTATAAATCATGAAAGTATTCCAACTTTTTCCTGAGTCATGAAAGAATTCCTTCTTTTCTAATACATAAAAGCATTCTACTTTTTCTAGCAAAAGCAACCCATAAATCTCTCATGCTTTTATTGAGAGAAATATCACTCCTCCATAATTCTTTTATTCATTATCTCTAAACTTATAAAATATACCAACTGGAAGAATATAAATAAATAATCAAGAAATCATTCTTCCACTATTACAAGAATATTCTCCCAAAAGTAAATCATCAGGAAAATTTTTATTTACCCCTTCATTCCTTCATGCCTAACTCAATGTAATGGTTCCACAATTACTAAATCAACCATTTAATTGAAATTCAAACTTGTACTTAAATCTTCTTTTCTTTTATAGCAGTATACATGCCTTATAAGATACATCTTCCACTTGTTCATATACTACTTTCATCTCAAGCCTTGGGCAATATACATCTCATGAGCATATATATATATATATCCACTAGGTTTGTATATATATCATATATATTTTCAACCTTATTGTATAAGTAACCATGATATATATATATATATTGCCTTGGAAATTTTAATTTGATGAACATATGAATATATATATATACATCTCTATATTCGTATATATTCATATATAAGTTCAAAGCTTTTAACACCTCCCCTACACAAATTTTTTTTCCTCCAACATATATACTTACACGTATATACTTAACTTTCCTCACATATTTCATTCGCTCCTATACATATATATCACTATATATATATATATATATCATTCATAATCCCCTACCTTTGTTAAACACACAACATTTTTTTTTTCTTATATATATATATATAACATATATATATATATAACTTGATATATATCACACCTATATATATATATATATATATCATGTTATATGCAACACATATATATGTCCCAATCTTTGTTAACCATGTATGTGTAACTATGTAATTATACATATTATTTTTTTTTTTTTCTCTTGAGTAACTTAGTGCAACTGGTATTTATTTCCCATCATGTTCTTAGAACATTCCAATCTCACAATTTTTTTATACTATTTTCCCATAATAGTATTCAATAGTACCTAAGATTCATTTAACCCCCTTTTCATGAATTTCTGCATCCCTTATAGCTTTATGTATAGCTCTAGGTCACGGTGCTTACTCTATTATTTAAGGTCTCATATATTTATATTATATATATACTCCAAGTATTCTTTATATAAAATATATATATATCAACCATATATATATATCAACCATCGAATTTTGATTTCCTAAGGTATTATATACCTAACACCTATATCCTAGTTATTACACATGAGACCGATGTATATATGTATATCAAACATCACCATTAAGTATAGTCTATAGTGGATCTAAAGGTATAGTTTGAATTCGATCCAGCAAATACCTAGGTGTCTACTTAGGTGTCGGCTTACGCATATGCCTAACAATTATAAGTGCAATAGAAAATACTATTTAGTACATATGTGAGCAAAATCGAACATACTCATAGATGTTGATTATTAGACCGTATAGGGTTCACTCATATATGCATATATTATGGGCTCGGTCAACGTCGTTGCTGCATACGATATTACCTAACACCCGGTGATAGTTATTATTATATACCTGCAATTTGTCCCATCCGATGCCATACACTTGCAATACTTATGTCTAGTTGCCACATAGGGTTTTTTTTTTTCACGTATATCTGTTTCGGATTTTAATTATATTTTGACGTGCCGCGACTGTTGGTGAATTCACGTTTCGGCATCATCATACGCCGGATATTATTGGTTTTCTGATTTATACATGCGCTCCAGGTTGCCCCGTCGCTGTTAATATCATAATTATCACTGATTATTTTCGATGGTAAACTAATTATAGTTTCGCGTGGCTATCGCTTGCAGGTTTTTCGTCCTTACATCATGAGATTTTGTGTTGGTTCTCACGATTAACCTCATTGATTGCAAGTGGTTGAAATTGCCCGATCGGTGGCGACTTGTCACAGGTTCCAGGCTACCCAATTACAGGCGTCGTGAGTTCAACCGCAGGTGTACAATGGATATGATGATTCTTCTTTCGGGTGAGCAACCGAGTACAAATTAGGGTTAGGGTTTTTTTTTTCTACAATGCATAATCGTTAACGTTAATTGGGTTTATTTGTAGGCGCAGTCACTCCCAATGGAGCCAGAAGGTTTGTCAGATCCGTATGGACGAGTACAATTCTCTTGATACACTACAGATAATAGATTTCCGTAGAGGTTTGCGTACGATTACTGGGCAACCCGGTTAGGGTTTTTGAGATTGCCTTATATTTCCTACGCATAGAAACCTCTCCATTTCTTTTTACTGATTCTTATTGCTGTGTTTCGTTTTGTTTTTCTCTTACAGTGTTGCCTCTGCTATCATAGAGGACGCAGAGAGAGAGTAATAGTCGGATCACTCCGAGACAGAGTTCTAGCCGGTGTTCAGTCGCCGTGTTCGAATCATCTCTGTTCTTGGTTCCGTTCTTCTGTCTCCCTTCGACTACCCATTCAGGGTTTTATACGCTTCGCTAGGGCCACCATTAAAGTGTCTGCAGAGGGGGTAACCTCTACCCTCCATCCTCTGTCGGACCTCCGGTTGCAATCCCTATTTCAACTCTGTTGCGAAATTTCTGTTTTCGGTCACAGGGTTTTGTCCAGACTCGCCTACCTCACATACTCAGCCAAGAGCCGGCTGTCGAGCGGCACTAAGGATGGGGTGGATTGGTTGGGCTTCTCTGTGAAATCCCGTGAAGTTAAGCCGCGGCTGGAATTGCGTGGCATTATGGTATTAATTTCTTTCTAGTTGTTATCCTTCATATGTGACCCTATGTGATTCTGACCCTGTCAACAGATGATAGGGTTAACAGTTTTCTTTGAAACGAAATTTTTTTATTTCCTGGAGCAATTGTTATTTGTGTTCTATTTTCATATATGTACACATAGTGATAGGCTACGACGAGCTGGAATTTGCTCTCGGCACTCGTTGCCCGTAGCCCTTCGAACAGCGCACGTTTAAGGTACACCATGCATTAAGAATCCGGTTGTCGTAGGGATCAGTAATCTATCTTATAATCACGTATTTGTTTTCCCTTGTCTTTCCTAACCTCCGTTAATACGATCCCGCCTCTATAATCATAACGCTTATAGTTTTTGTTTGACCTTCAATACCTCTCAGATGTACATACATTGAGATGGAGGAAGGACGACTTATGAGCCAAAATCTCGGTGCATTCCCATTTTTTTTTTTTTTTCATTTTAATGACTCCTATGCCATCAGCAGAGCCTCATATGTACTCCTTTGTTTGGACTCAAAACCCGCATCATAGTTGGGTTTGCATATCTTAGTCTATACCTCATCGCGTTATTTGTTATTCTTTTGTTTGTATAAGTATGGTTACCATCCAAACAGCCGTGCGCCTATATTAATTTCTTTTATCTATATACATATTGCTTGACGGTCGACGAGAGGTATATACGAGGTTCGGATCTATAGTTCACTACTTGTACAAATTTTTGTTGGATGCACACGTATATAAATGTTCCATTTACATTAGCGCTCTCTATGTTCATAATAGATTTAATCCTTGTTTTTATTTTATAGACTGTCATTTATATATACTATGCACATGCTATATGGTTTATAGTGGGATATCGTTTTAGGCCTACGATGCAGAATATATCTTGGTACCTATGCGTTCATTCACTTACTTCACGTAAAGATCATTATTGTTCATCATGTACTTTGTTACCTTACGCACGGTGCGCGGCTTTAGGGTTACCTTGTTTTTTCTGACCGATATGTTCATATATATATATTCCTATATTCCATACTTATGTTGCTTTCTTAACATACATGGTTTAAGAATAGAATTTGCGTTTATACCGCCTTGTGACATATAATATTCATGTGTACATACGACTCATTTGTAGTTGATGCTAACAAGAATCAAATCTGTATAATGCTCGATGTTGGTTAACATATATATACTTTTGGTTTTTAAATGTGTAGGTATAGTTGTTCGATAGTTTACTTTAAGGGTATACATCGAGTATAGTTTAACTCTATTACTCTAATGTGTATTTCAAGGGTTAACAATGAAATTAAAATACAATTTATTCTATAATTGCTATGAATGCTATACCCCTCCTATAGTGTAGATTTGCTTTGGGGTTTAACAAGAGTTCCATCTATATATTCCAGAATCATTGCTTGTAAATTTTCGTGTTGATTCTTTTCCATTATATGAATCATGTATTATATATTTTGCTTTAATTGATTCGTTTGGGCAAATTCGTGTGTCCACGTCACACGTATAGTTCATGTATGTAGAATTCGTTTGAAATAAAACGATTCATATCGGCCTTTTAAATCTTTTTTTCTTTGTTTCAATTAACCAATTCACCTTTTCGATTCGAGCTTAGTCTCTTTTGACTTAATTTTTGACTTAGTATCTAGCGCTATTTTA
Source organism: Pinus albicaulis (assembly GCA_034641835.2). NCBI lineage: Eukaryota > Viridiplantae > Streptophyta > Pinopsida > Pinales > Pinaceae > Pinus > Pinus albicaulis. The sequence goes on along the minus strand of JAXQQM020059903.1, from coordinate 11,946 downwards.
ATATATTTTTTTATTAAAGTGTTACTCTGTAACTATAGCTCCTCACATAATGGTTCTCTGTTATAAGTAGGAACATATATATATGTCTATATACATGTATTCCATAATCCTTGAGTAGTATACCTAAATTGTAGATTCAGTCTTTGACAATTGCTGCTTAATTCCAGGATTAGAGATATATTCCTAGAGATAATATGCACTCTAAGATATAGTCCTTATGAAAATTAGAGTTTCTTTTTAAGCTAGAAATGTCAACCTACCTACATACTCTAACATCTTTGATTTATAACTTCAGGCCTGCTAATATATCTTTCCCCTTGCCTGTAAGCATAAAATTTCACCATTGAAATTTTATAGGAAGTAAGTTAATATTCAGTATTTCTATGGAGACTAAGTACCTTCAGATTTAAACCATCTTGGGTTTAGAGTTTCTGGAGGTTTCTACTCCATAGATAACGAGTCTACAACTAAACAAAATCTGAAGGTGAGAGCCTGAAAATAGATTTTGTTACTTGTAGTACTAACATCAAATAATATTCATAAAATTTATAACAGTTAACCATTTCTTTGTGAGCACATATCTTGCCCCAATTTTTGAACTTTAGCTCCGATACCATTTGTCACGTCTCCCCAAACCCATTTTTTTTTTCATAGGATTATGTTATTATTTAATAACATCCGTTATACCTCATCCTCATGTTTACTCCTCCTAAATTTCTTAACTCCGGTTTAGATTCTTTTCAGTACCTACAGACAGCCCTGGAATACAAGAATTTCCATGAGGACTTTTTGGGCTTAACCTCCCCTCTTCTCAGTTCATATAGTAGACTTATATACCTACATATTTTACCTTGTATGTCTCAGGTTGTCTGTGCAGGGTGATCACTAGGCCCTTAATCAAACTTCCCAGTTTGCCGGCCTGCTAATATGTTCAATGTGTTAAAGTTTCAGCATCGAAGTATAGATGTAGGCCTCCTCGCACACATCTATCTCTACGCAGTTCACCACCATTGTTCCACTACTTTCCCAGTAGTTCTATGGATGGTAACGAGATGTTCTGTTCATGGTATTTTACACATGCTTACAATCTTCCTTCACACAGACTGTTATTACACAATAGATTTTGCAATAGGCTTTTTCCCCCTTATTTGACTGTTATAGATATTCAACATGTGTGATATTTTTGGTACAGATTCAACTGTTCCAGGGGGAACTAGGAAACAAATCCTCTTGCTTCACTCCAATGGAGGGAGAGAGTATTGAACTGGATAGTTTAGAATCCCTATTATTAATCCTCGTACTTAGTTAGGATTCAACTGCTACCTCCATATGTGTACCATTACATTTAATAGAATACTGTAAATTCTAATTTTTACAATTCTTTCCATTGTGACACAGCTGAGGGTTGTTGTTCCCTACTTTCTGTTATTGATCACAGTGAATTTTGTGCCATCAGTATTGTTATGATAGATTAATTTATTTGGAACTTAATGTTCGTGGGTACCGATTTGTTAACATCTTCTGTTTATACACACAGAATTAAATACTCCTTTAGAAGATAGCCATCTATATCTATACATGGTTATTATATTGGCTTCTCAATTAATCCATCATCTCAAACATCATTATTACAATGTACTCATCTCTACACTCAACCATTTGTCTCTACTGTCAATAGCTGTGGTTGCAATTACAGAAGTTACTGAACCATTAATCCATCTAATAGTTGCACAATGCAACCTAACATAACAATTCATACATTACATAATGTACTATAACATCACAACTTCATAAATTTCATAAAAGCCTATAACATCACAATTTCATAAATTGCATAAAGGAATATCATATCACAATTTCATAAATTGAGTAAAGGAATATAACATCACAATTTCATAAAACAGGGATGTGATTAACACAGACTTACAGATATCTCCAAACTTATGCATGCACACCTCTACCATGACCAGTCCTCCCAACCTTAGAATCCTCTTTATCTCCCAGGATTCACCCCCAAGCAGAGATCCTCCCCAGAAAAGACTAACTTCAATCTGTTCTGGAGCAGCTTATTTAAGCTGTGCTTTCCCCAAGCCTGTTTCCAATTCTGCGTCCAGAATTTCAGGATGCTTTATTCCTGTTTAGCCTAGGCTTCCCATTTTGGGACTCTTTAAAGCTGCTTTAAGCTTTTCCTCGGCTTTTCCAGCTTTTTCTCACCTCTTCCCAACTACTCCTCTTCATTGGGGAAATTTAGATTTTTTCCTCAAAAATCTAAATTAGAAATAATTTCTTTCAAGGATTTTTGAAAGATTTGGGGAAAGTCTTTTTCCTTTTCCATCACCTCATGGATTAGGCATATGATCTCATTTTCTCATCTGGTCATAGTGCATACATAATATTTTATTTATTTTTCATAATTAAATAATTAACCACATCCACACAATAATCATCCACTGGGTCCACTCCCCTTTGGATTTATGTTCACATGTCTTATTTGAAAAGCATAGAACTTGGGGGGCACATATATAACCTGAGCCCATAAGTGAACTCGGGGGTGTCAAATTTCAAAGAGAAAATGATGCACTTGAATGAAGCATGTTTTCCTTATGAGGGAGTCAACAATGAGAAATAAGAATGGACTACCATGGATGGAAACAAGAACTATAAGAGTGTCAAAATTGAAACCATCCGTGTTCATAAGTAATATTTCCTAGAGGTGGTGACACAGTTTGAGGGAATGAAGGTACAAATATGGGTGGGCATTGCTTAGGTGCAGGGTGATGGATTATGTCAGCTTCGAGGTTGGAGGTGTCCATGGTGTGATGGGAGGCTCTAGAGACTCTGAAGTGTAGAAGGAGATACTAGATACATAGAGTTGAGACCTTTTATTTTAAAAAATAGGATGTGCTAAAGGTGGTGACACAACCCGAGGGATTGCGAGTGCAGAGAAGGGCGTGCAATGTGGCTGTGGGTTGATGGTGGGCGTGAACACGTAGGTTGGAATTTCTTAGGGTTTGGTACCTTGGTTGGTTAATGGTACTAGACATGTACCGCTATTTGGGTGAGTTATTGCCCCATGGAGTTGAGGCCCCATTATTGAGACATAATGAACACTCTGGTCTATGACAGGGAGAAATGTCAAAGTTTGTAGCTAGTTTGACATTGACCAAATTAGTATTTTTGTGACATTGATTTAATTATGTTTCAATTTCTTATGAAGCATTTTCTATATTATGTGTAATTTTTATTATTGTGCGTCAATTATAATTTTTGTGTGAAAATAGTAAATTGCTAGGAATTTGCATTAAATTCAATTTAGACGTGTATATCACCATGTTGGGAATATAATGAAAGGCTATATACCAAGGTGACAAGGTTTTGTAGTATTGGCACATAATTATGCCTTGGATGGAGGCTAGAGGCATTGATGGAATTAAGGAATATAAATGAAAAATTTTCCATATAAATTTATAAAGGGTTGTTGGATGTGGTTACACCAACAAACGATGGAAATATCCTAGTGTGGCTTGGTAGTGTTACAGGAAAAGTTGACAGTGGCGAAGGACATTACATGTGTTAATCCTCAGCTCAAAGTGAAAAAACCATATTTGAACCTTCCCTTTAAAAAAGAAATCTCTATACATTAAAAAATATTTCAAAATTAACGATGGTACATAGATCATGTCAGATAAATAAATATTTAATATATCATAATACAACCAAAGAGATAACCTAGCATTTCAATGAATTAAACCCCCAGTCACTCCGCTGATAAGGACTACATGCAACTGAAACCCTCCAGTCACTCCTACAATTCCTACAAGGGAGAGACTACAGTCTTTTTCATTCAATTCTATGCCAAGGACTATGATGTTTAAACCACTTTTTCAATGTTAGTTTCCAAGCGAATTCTGAGAACTTGATGAGAAATTTTGAGACAATAAACAACACCAACACAAATCCTATAAACCAAAAATTGATCAAGTACTTGAAATAACCAAGCCAAACCATGACATTCATTCATCAAACATATCACAAGTATGAAATCTACAAGTTTCAACAGCAAATATAATCATAGGGGTCTCATACTTATGTTAGAATTTTCAAGAAGGATTTATGCCTTCTCACATTAGCTACATTGTCATATATTTGGTCATTCATTAGTTATTTCTTCACATACGAATCAAAATGATTAGAGCCATGTTACCAACCACTTCGTGGGTGATATCCCTAGAAGAGTGTTTTCTCTATGATGGTCGTCAGCTAGCAACCAAAAACCCCTTACAACCGTCAAAAATATTGTTCGGTAATTTCTCTGACACCTGAGCTAGCCATGTGGTCCCTCGCTCATTTGTATTGATCGTATGTTTGAAGGTGGGCCTCTTGAACCAAAATGTATGTCCTATCAATTGGAAATGGAGTTATTGGGTTTAACTATAGTAAACACTTATCAACATGGATTAATGGGGTGATTTAGTAGAAAGAGTGGACTTAGCTTGTGATTTTTCCCCCTTGACATACTTTGGATGTTAACCTCATATTTCAAGCCCATGACATCTCCTTTATTGACCATTTGGTTGTAGGGTGGTACTACTTGGGAAACCATGACTTTGGTTGCGTAGTCCCACTCCCTTATCCACATATATCACTCCCCTTCCATTGAGTACAAACCCATTCATCATGTCAACTACCTGGGCTAACATTACCTCACTGGGTCCACATAGGGTTAGCCTCCACATTCCCTTGAATCCACCTTGGGTCAGGCTTTGATCGATTCCCCAAAGGTTGAAGTATATGAAAAGAAAATTAAAAGCATAAATGACCCATTCAATAGGAAAATGTACAACATGCAAAATATGGCCAGTAAAAACATAATTAGCACGTGGGAAAAAGCCAATGCATGAGCTCTACCCCATACCATGGCCATCACCCTGGTTCCATAGGCCCTAGATGAGCCTCCTTTTTCAGTGAGGAACCCATGATTTTCTCGACCCCTAAAGGGAAATCGCGAAATAAAAAATCATAAAAAGAAAAATACATATAAATAAGGGTGGATCGAACAAATATACCTCACACGTAGCATATTCAACATAACTCAGTCTCCTGATGCCCTTCAACCACGACTCTAATCGTTAGACAAATCTGCAACTATTGTCATTGAGGTGACACACAATCCACCACTCTTCACAGTTGTCTAGGTCATGGTTGCTTCTCTAGCCAATGAGTAACACGCAACAAGTCTTCACAACAAAAATTAAAAATAGGGACAAACTGCACAAAATTGGACATCGGTTCTATGAACAAATCTCCAAAAACGAGACACCATAGGGAAGACCAGACCAGTGTCATTGTGGTTATTTATATTCTGTCTCTTGGTGACAGATAGACTCTCAACTCTCTCAGATATTTAGGCTGGATCTACCACATACACATTCACACACACAACTCTCCACCGTCAGCTTCGAACATTTAATCAAGCAACACTGTCTTCAAACGTTTCAAATACATAGTAGACTCAAAAACTAAGAAACAACCCTTCAATGGCTCTTCTTCAACATATGTCGCGCACCACCTCATGCAAAAGGTTCCACAAAGCCTCTACTCCATGCTCCATGACATTTTTCAGCGCAAAATTGAACTCTAAAACATAGGGCTATGCCTCCTTGAGCAAATATGTGCTCAAATCCCAGAAGTTACATACAGGCTACTTGTTTACAATTTCACTACTACACGCAACATAGTGTGCCAACTCATAAGGTCAAGACCATGTAGCTACAACTTTGCATGCTCAACCAACACGAGAGTTTCATAGATAACAAGAAAACAAAAATTTCTTATACAAGAACAACAATGAAACTTGCTCATATGCTATCACAATCTTGAACGATGCATGCGAAAGTTTGATATTGTGTGATCAAAGTTATATGTGATTCATTACTAAATAAATAAGTTATTTTATTGTGAGGTTTGTGTAAAATTGGTTTATGAAAGAAAAGTGATATATATATATATATTAGAGGAAATGTTGTAGTTTATTTTATTTGTGATATTTTATCTTATGGGGAATGTTGTATTTTATTTTATTTTTTATATTTTATTAATTAAAATAATTTATATTTCGAGAAAATAACAACTAGTTGTGTTGGAAAATTAATGCCAACCACCACAGTTATGATACTGAAATAAACCATCCTTTGGAGTACAACAACAAATGGAAAATCAATTTTCCTTGCATGGAGAAGGTTTTTGTTTGTAGGATGAAGGACATGGATTAAATGAAATTCTGAGAGGGAGTACAAACTTCCCATTCTGCAACACATCAGATAATTAAGAACAAATGATCATTTAATGCAAGGTTGGTAAAATATATGGTCCAAAAATTTATTATGCAATTTATATATGTACTTTGCAACATCTGCAAGTTCAGAATATCATGTTTTACTACAAACGCCCATCCTAGGTTTTAAATGTTTTTTATTGTTTCGCTGACAAGATTAAAGTTGCACAGAGGTGAAGGGAAATTGTTGGTTGCAAGAGCTAATATTAGTACTAGACGGAGGAGAGCTACAAGAACACCATCTTCACGCAAATTTCCAAGTCCCGAGATTAGGACCAGAAGAAGGAGAGCTACAAGAGTACCATCTTCACCAAAATTTCCATTGGAATATGATTCAAATGGAGGTCGAGGGAGACTTCCAGGTCCAACCTATATCTATTTTGGATGGGAAGGTCAAAGTTCTTTAGAACCGATCCATCACAATGGTAAAGTTTTCATTGACCATTTTCACTCTTGAGATTGCTACATGAAAGCATGAAGATGTATTGGGGGAATAACACACTCATCTTTTTGTTTAATCATAATGTATATATGTGTACATATAATTCACTAAGGATAGTGCATAAATAAGAGGGTAGGGGGGGAATGTAACACCCCTATTCAATCCATGTTTTGTAAATGTTGTGTACTTGCAAAACTTAGGTTGTGAGTTGGAACATATTAATTATGCTAGTGATGTGAGAACCAATTTTCTGTGGTAATGCACCCATGTCTATGTCTGTGCATGTTTTTTAGCCCAGTGTGCTTATGTCTATATGTTTTTATATGTTATGAGGCTAGAGAGACTAATATTGTAAATATGTTTAACTTATGCATACTAATAAACACATAATAAATGCAAACTGGATCATACAAAAAAGGTATAGAGGGGAAATACAACATGGGAACATAAAATAGGATTGATATTATTTAAAAATAGTTAAAAGGGGGGCACATATATAACCTGAGCCCATAAGTGAACTCGGGGGTGTCAAATTTCAAAGAGAAAATGATGCACTTGAATGAAGCATGTTTTCCTTATGAGGGAGTCAACAATGAGAAATAAGAATGGACTACCATGGATGGAAACAAGAACTATAAGAGTGTCAAAATTGAAACCATCCGTGTTCATAAGTAATATTTCCTAGAGGTGGTGACACAGTTTGAGGGAATGAAGGTACAAATATGGGTGGGCATTGCTTAGGTGCAGGGTGATGGATTATGTCAGCTTCGAGGTTGGAGGTGTCCATGGTGTGATGGGAGGCTCTAGAGACTCTGAAGTGTAGAAGGAGATACTAGATACATAGAGTTGAGACCTTTTATTTTAAAAAATAGGATGTGCTAAAGGTGGTGACACAACCCGAGGGATTGCGAGTGCAGAGAAGGGCGTGCAATGTGTGGCTGTGGGTTGATGGTGGGCGTGAACACGTAGGTTGGAAGTTCTTAGGGTTTGGTACCTTGGTTGGTTAATGGTACTAGACATGTACCGCTATTTGGGTGAGTTATTGCCCCATGGAGTTGAGGCCCCATTATTGAGACATAATGAACACTCTCGTCTATGACAGGGAGAAATTTCAAAGTTTGTAGCTAGTTTGACATTGACCAAATTAGTATTTTTGTGACATTGATTTAATTATGTTTCAATTTCTTATGAAGCATTTTCTATATTATGTGTAATTTTTATTATTGTGCGTCAATTATAATTTTTGTGTGAAAATAGTAAATTGCTAGGAATTTGCATTAAATTCAATTTAGACGTGTATATCACCATGTTGGGAATATAATGAAAGGCTATATACCAAGGTGACAAGGTTTTGTAGTATTGGCATATAATTATGCCTTGGATGGAGGCTAGAGGCATTGATGGAATTAAGGAATATAAATGAAAAGTTTTCCATATAAATTTATAAAGGGTTGTTGGATGTGGCTACACCAACAAACGATAGAAATATCCTAGTGTGGCTTGGTAGTGTTACAGGAAAAGTTGACAGTGGCAAAGGACATTACATGTGTTAATCCTCAGCTCGAAGTGAAAAAACCATATTTGAACCTTCGCTTTAAAAAAGAAATCTCTATACATTAAAAAATATTTCAAAATTAATGATGGTACATAGATCATGTCAGATAAATAAATATTTAATATATCATAATACAAACAAAGAGATTTGAAAAGAAAATCCGAGTTTCTTTAGTGTGACTTTTTGGAAGCTTTTTCGATGGGTTTTTTCTGGTCTAATTTCTCTAAAATCCGACAAGAATTCATTGAAATGTCAAGTTTGATGGATAACCCTTGCACAATCCAAGTGCCCTAGGGGTTTTTTAGGGTGTTGAATCCATATAAATAGTCAAAAAACCAGTTTAAATAACACAAATCAAGATTTCACCTTAAAATTTTCCGCCGAATTTCGACACCAAAAACTCCAAAAAGTGCCACTAAAAACAACTCCAGAAAAATCTACACTATACCTTTAGAGGATCATGGTGTATAAATCAACATTTAATATTCGAGAGTCCATACTACATAGAAAGAAATGTTAAAAAAACGGATGCTCCAAAATTGGTCATAGTCAAAGATCTGAATGCATGTTATATTCTAATAAATAAGTGTTTGTAGTTAAAACTTTATATTGGAATATAATTTTTTATAACGGTAAAATGTTTAAATATATTAAAATAAAATAACTAAATATCATGTAATTTAAATATGTTTACTAAAATATATTTTTAGATATTCCAAAAATTTATTCACAAAGTAAAAGTGGAAACCATCACAACAAAATAGATTATAGTTATTAATTTTTTTATTTTTTTAATTTAGAATATAATTTTAAATGAGTTGTGATTTTTTTTATTTAAACTTTATTTTAAATTTACAACTAAATTTCATATTCTCCTCAAAACGTTGAATAATTTTTTTTATTAAAAATATACTTTGAAAATAATTAAATTAAACTTTGTATTATATATATATATAGATATATATATTAAAATTTAGAATAAATTGCTCACGGGGCATAGAATATACGGCGATGGGATTTAGTGTTAAATCATTAAGGAAATAAAGTCCTAAAAATCATATAATTTAAATATATTTTTAAAATAGTAAAAGAAATTATAATATCATAAGTCACTTGTCTCACAATCATAAAATATAAAAATAAAAGTAATAATAATAATAATATAATGTATTTATATTTAGAATGTAAAATTGTGATTTTTATTATTATTTAGATTTAATTTGAAATTTATGAATAAATTCTATTAAAAAATAATGCTAATGACTTAAGTAACATATATCAATGAAAAGTGATAAAGAATGGCTTCCACTAGTAAATGCCTATGTAAACACTACATCTAGACTACTAAATTACTTAAAATAATGCCTTAAATATTAAATTTCCAATGCAAATCACATCAAACTATTATAAGAAATGACGAGTCAAAGAATTAAAATATTAAATTTCCAATGCAAATCACATCAAACAAGTCTAAAACAAAAATATGAGTCAAAGGATAAAAGGTTCGAGTAATGGTCGGAAATTGTTTTTGGAATGTTGTGTAAATAGGTTACAATTTTATATTGAAAACAATAAAAATAAAATAAAATGGTATGACTTTGAGATTTGATAGAAATTTTTTAAAACCTAGATTATAACTATTAAGATTTTGAGTACTTTTATAATTTTTTCTAATAATTTTTGATACTCTTGAATTTATTTAAAAACAATTTAATAAAATTGTAGTCTCCGTAGACAGAATTTTTCTAGGATGTTAAATCGGAGAATTTGAAAAGAAGCGTCAAACCATCACTAGTGGGTAAAAATTGTATAAGCAAATTCTGACATGGCACAAAACCCTAAAATACCTGGACTAGTCCTTTTCGGTATTCGTGTTGACCGACGACTAGTTCATCCTTAACGAATGGTGTATCATGTGTTTGTTGAAACCCTAGAATACAAAGCAGGTGCATTATTTAAATACCTACTCAATTCGATTTTCCTATAGTGTGGGTAGCATAAGTTTCTGACTACTCTTGTCTGCGCAATGGAGAAATGTAGGTCAAAATTCTTAGCATTCGTTGCTATCTTAATACTGATCAACTCCTGCCATGGACAAAAGAGAGGAGAATGTGTATAAGAGGAGCGTGTTGCCTTATTAGCTTTCAAAGCCAGTATTGTGGAGGATCCGTGCGGAGCTCTTTAATCATGTACGGGAAATGATTGCTGCAATTGGAAAGATGTATCCTACGATAATAGTAGCGGTTGAGTGGTGAGCGTCATTCTTAATGGGGATCCCATGAACGAAGGCAACATAATTTACATGAGTGGAAGCATATTTGAATCCATTGGGAACCTGTCCTACCTTCGCACCTTTACCCTTATGAGGTGGAAAAATATAAGTGGAAAAATTGAAATGTTGCACGAGTTTCTCGAACGGAGGAACGTTGGGAACTTGGGTACGAGTGTCCGAAATGGCTAGAAGTTTCTCGAAAATTTACAGGAAACGGTTGATTGGGAGCGGCAATATTATATAATAAAAATTTAAAAATATAAACAAAAAAATAAATATATAATTTCAAATTCTTATATTTTTATCCTCAGGGTTTTGGATATATTGCGATGAGGAGCTCTCTAACTCCTTCATGTGAAGTCACTTGTTCAATTCTCCACAGCAATAGAAGATATATTGGACATACTTATGATATAATCCTGTCAAGCTTTAAAAAAAATCATATATTTTTTAGAAATTTTTCAATATAGAAAATATGAAAATATCATCATTAAATTAGTTTAGAAAAACATTATATTTTTTATATCAATAATCAAAATTAAATTAGAAAAGCATTATATTTTTTTTTATCAATAATCAAAATTAATTTAGAAAAAACATTATGCTTTTAGTTTTGATATCTAAAAGCAAAAAATATCAAAACTATCACTTACTCTGCAGGCTTTCATTGAACATGACAGATTATAATGAAAATAAATTATGAAATAATGAAATTGCTCCATGATTTTTCTCAAAAGCTGAATTCCGCATTTTCCAATATCTTAACCTAAATCTCCGTGAACAAAATTCCCAACTTAAAAGTAGAACTATAACTTGAAGCGTATAACTTAGCGTATTTCCAACAGGATTCAAAACTAGATTTTAATTTAAATGCTACCATAATGTATCTATCACCATAATTGATTTATTGGCGCAATATGAATTAAATTTGGCTGCACATTGGCACTGGCGTACACAGCTAATCGATCCATAAGGTGGCATGGCCTCATTTTGATGCAAGCATGTATTACATCCCTCCACATTTTCACGATGCCTCGTTTGTTGAAAGCACATCGATGGCATATATTACGTACTCTCGTCTTACATTCACTCAAAACTTTCTTTACAAGATGCAGCGCGCTGTACTGTGCTTTATTGAATCCCATAGCTGGAAACGCTAAAAAAACAGCTCCCACATTCCCGAACCAGTGTCTTTCACGTGTCAGAAACTTGCCCTCGCTCCTCTCACCGCTCCCTTTGAAAGTGAAAGATTTCACTCCCGTTCCGAAGCTCCAGAGAACGCAGGAACTGCCAGAACGGGTTTCCTATATCTCGGGAGCGGTTCCCATGTAACTAAGCATCAA
>JAXQQM020091298.1:0-39414 GCA_034641835.2 Pinus albicaulis | reverse complement strand
CATATCGTGCCATTAATTTATTCGTTGTTTTCGATGAAAACAGTACTCATGTTTCCAAAGCAATATCGTATAGGAGCAAAGCCACAGCTCATGGGGAGGCATGAAAAAGGTGCTAATCTTTCCAAAGCCACACTTCATAGGAACGAAGCCACACTTCATGGGGAGGGAAGCGGAGGGTTCCAATTCCAATCCAAAAGCGTATAAAACAGATAATTTTATCTGATAATTTTATCTGATAAGCGTATAAAGCAGTGCAGATTTAAGTGATGAGCTGTGCACATGTTTTCATGCATCTATACAAATAGATATATTATAAGACATTAACGTAACGCGGAAGTAGTGGAAGTAATATTTGATTCCACCCGCTACCTCAAGCCGAACCACCTATAAAATGCAATTGATATCGAACAAGATCATCAAAGCAGCGCAGTGACGCGACGCAAGGACCATAAATCCCTGCAGGTATTCGATCGATCATGGCTGCAAATAAGTTAATGACTGTTGTTGCTACGACCATTTGCGTGATGGTCATGGTGAACTCAGTGTCTGCAGCAGGCAAAGCAAAATGCAATAATAAATAGTACAAGAGATGCTATGGATATGAATATGATTGCCCTGCTAACTGTCCATATAACTGCAACATGGACTGCAAGACCTGCAAGACTGTTTGTCGTAAGTAATATTATCGATTAGTATTAGTAATAAGTATAGCTACTATATTCTCTGTAATGTTGAATATTGAGATTATTAATATTGGTGGTGGTGAATGTGATGCAGCCTGCGATAAGCCTGGAGGCGTGTGCCAGGATCCTCGCTTCATAGGAGGGGACGGCATCATGTTCTATTTCCACGGGAAGAGAGATCACGATTTCTGTCTCATTTCCGACGCCAATCTCCACATCAACGCTCATTTCATTGGCAAGAGAGGAGAAGGAATGGGCAGAGACTTCACGTGGGTGCAGTCCATTGGAGTTCTGTTGGGTGATGGTCGCCAGCTCTACTTGGGGGCCAAAAAGGTGAGTACGTGGGACAATTCAGTGGACCAGCTGACCATGGCCTTGGATGGCCAACCCATATCTCTTCCCCCGGGTGACGGGGCTACGTGGGCAACTGCCTCTGGCCTTAATGTAACTCGTTCCGACAACGCCAATGCTGTGGTGGTTGAAGTGGAGAACAAGGTAAAGATTAGCGCTCGAGTAGTGCCCATTAGTGAAGAGGAGTCTCGAGTCCATAAGTACGGGATCGTTGCTGGTGGGGACTGTTTCGCCCATTTGGAGCTGAGCTTCAAGTTCTATTCTTTAAGCCCTAATGTGAACGGTGTGCTTGGACAGACATATGGGGCAGAATACCGAAGCCCTGTTAAGATGGGGGTGGCCATGCCCGTCATGGGAGGGGAATCGAATTATGTGACTTCTAGTCTGTTCGCCCCTGACTGCAAAGTTGCCCGCTTCGCCTCCTCCTCTTCTGATGATGAGTATGCCATCACCAGTGCACTCGACTGCAGCAGCGGGCGCGGCGATGGTCGTGGGATCGTCTGCCGCAGGTAGTGGAATAGCCGGAATGTGTTCCCCGGCAGAGCATGAATAATTCATAATCCCGCGGTGAAGCCAATATTGTTCTTATTATGTTTGTTAATAAGGGAGGATAAATGTTCTTACGTCATCAGAAAATTCTTTTATTTTCATTATGGCGTAATGGATAATCGTGTAAGAGAAAATATTATTATTATTACCAATAAATATGGCCGTAGTATATCTCTTATACTTGTACCAGAAGAACACTCAATGGCACCAAGGTTCCCTACTTTGTAACTCCAGTTCTCAATTATTTCAATGCATGTGTTTCAACAATCCCTTCATTTCGTATGTGATTTTTTTGACGTGGTCTGAATAAGGCCTCTGGAGATTGTGATATAAGTCTTTGGCATTGGTTGTGTTTTTCGTCATTTAGTGAGTGTTCTAAATAGCTTAGTTTTGTTAATTTATAGTGTTTTTTTTAGTTTTGTTAATCTATAGTGATTTTTTTTAGTTTTAGTGGTATAGATTTATTTTAAGTATTGATTTAATATAAGTATAGAATTATAGATGAATGACTTATAAATTAGTTGGATTTCATTTTAATATAATGCATTGCCAAAATTTCTCAATACTTAAATATTTAAATTGTATTTTTGAATGCGGAATAATAGTTTATAGATTAAAGGTAACAAAACCACTTTTTAAAACAATTTTCATGGCATTTTTTCTGGAACTTTAATGCATGAGCATACAAAGGTTATATTATTTCAATTTACTTAGTAGTTGAAAATCTCCAACGGAGTATAGACTTTAGTGGATATTTGAAGAGATAGATCATTCCTCTTGATAAAATGAAGATTTTTTTACATTATGACCATACATTTATTAGAAAAAAGGTTTGAAAAGAATATTTATAGGAAGGATAAGAAATATTATTTTGCTTTAAAATTGTTTAATACAAGTGAAAGTAATTTTTTTTTAATAATATATATATGTGTGTGTGTGTGTTAGTTAGAGAGAATTGGATTTAATTGAATAATTAAAAGAGATATTATGACAATATATTGAGATTTGGGTTTTAATTGATTGATTAAAGGGGCATTACTACTAACAATCTATAAGTAATATTTCTAGAATACTCATTGTTTTGACATGTTAGAAAAACTGAAAGCAATATTTCATGCGTATTCATTCATAAATCCTATATGATATGATAAAATTGTAGCCACAATTTCCCTATAAATTTAACAAGAATATAAAAATGCTATCAATTGACTATATTAAGTCTTTATGTCTTTAATATTTTGCATTTTCTTTAGCTTTATAGATTTATTAGTTGTATTTTAGATTACATTTTTTTAAAATTAATTATTAGATTTAAATAAAATAGAAACAATAAAATCAATAATCTAGTTGTATTTTAGATCACATTTTTTAAATATTAATTATTAGATTTAAATAAAATGGAAACAATAAAATCAATAATCAATAGAGAAAGTTGCTTTGGTTTTTTTTTGACAAAATGCTATAGTAATAAAGTTGTTTTGTCTTTTTTTACTAAATGATATGAAAACAAATAGAAAAAAATGACTTAAAAATTTTAGTAGGAATCCTACAATGAAATTTATGGAAATATTTTGAAGAAGAAAAATATATTTTTATTTTCAATTCTTTATTTAATTCTGAATTTTTTTAAAGAGCCCATTGACCTAGTGATTTAAATCTAAAAAAATGACATAAATAAACATACTTACCTAAGGAGTACAACCACCTGCTTGATAATTCAATTCTTTTATTTAATTCTAAAACCTTTTGAAGAGACCATTGACTTAGTGATTTAAAGCTCTAACAAAATAACATAAATAAATAAAGAGTACAACCAAATCATAAACCAACTTAGATTCATTTGAACTCCAAATATATCAAGCATCACAGGGCT
The DNA here is from genome assembly GCA_034641835.2 of Pinus albicaulis. Taxonomy (NCBI): domain Eukaryota; kingdom Viridiplantae; phylum Streptophyta; class Pinopsida; order Pinales; family Pinaceae; genus Pinus; species Pinus albicaulis. The sequence continues at coordinate 35,958 of JAXQQM020091298.1, read as the reverse complement.
CAAATCTCTCAAGACTAAAAAATTCAAATCTATCAAGCATCAGAGGGCTCAAATATCTCAAGGATAAAACCTGTTTTTTGAATGCAAAACTTAAAGAAAGGTTTGCACCTCAAAATATTTCATCCTTCTTAGCTACTTGATAAATCTAGAGTTAAGATGGATCTATACTGGTTTATAAAATAAAAATATTAAAATACACTAGAATAAAATATATTAATATATATATGTTTTAATCATAAATTTAATAAGTAGAAGTTGCTAAAGTGTTTAATATTTTTTAGATAAATAAATTATTTTGACATATGACTATTTCTAATTGGAAAAAATGAGATACAATTTTAAAGAATAGAGTAAATGATGAATAATCAACCTAACCAAAATTGTGGCATTCTATTCACAATACCATATTATGTTTCAAAGGCATTTACATAGTTTAACCAATCTTAAGAATTGTTTCCAATTGAGAAGGTGTTTCTACGGTTTAAGAAGATTGCAAATAGACATGCGGATGAGGCTAGGGGGATCTCTTTAATATAAAATATGCATATGTGAAGTTTATTTTTCGTGAAATTAATACTTTTACCAAACTATAATTGGTGATTCCAGAAACATATATTCAATTATTTAATATAAAATATGCATATGTAAAAGTTTATTGTCCGTGAAATTAATATTTTTGCCAAACTGTAATTGGTGATTCTAAATAATAGACACATATATTCAATTATTTAGGAATGAAAATTAAATCTTATTTCTACCATGGACCAACACAATTTTCCACATTAATGATTATGTAAAGAATTATTTGAGAAATAGGGGAACTACCAAGTTAGGCATGCATTGATTGATTGTTGATATCAGCATAGGCACATTAGCCTATACTATTTTTGTCTTTTACATTTATTCTTTATACTATTTTAAGCTTGTAATTTTTATTTATTATAGATAGATAAATTGGCCTCTAGCATAAAATACATAAGATATTTTGGTTGTTGAGTGATTTCACATGAATTAGAGTGAAGAATTATTCCAAAGTTTAATTAAGAAATCTTCTTTGGAGTCTAATAATTTTGGTAAGAATCTAGTGAAAATTTTAATATTGATAAATTATGTTGTATAGTTGAATGAATTGTTAGATTTTTTTAGTAAATGGTTATTTTGTTTCTTAGTTGTTTTTTTTTTTTTTCCCTATCATTTATATATGGAATTTATTTAGGATTAATTTTAGGTATTTTATCAACATACTTTTTATTTCTTTCAACTTTATATTATTTATGTTTCTTGATTATTATTATGCAATAATTAGTTTTCAAATGAATCATTTCCAGGAGAAAAAAAAGTTATTGGTCATTTTCATTCATTGTTTCTATAGGTTATCTTGTAGAACAATTTTATTTAAACTCGTTATATTATTATTTTTTTCATTCATTCTTATCAAACTAAAACAAATGGAAATAACTTATGAAAAGAATTTTAAGCCCATTAATGGTTTCCTAGAAATTAACCTAGAGTATTATTGCATACCATATATGGAAGAATATAATTGGGCCTCATCCTTAGATTATTCCAAATAAACCTCTTCCTCCCTCCATCTATTCTTCTCCCTTCCTCTCTCTCATTCTCTCTCTCACCCATTCATTCTCCCTCACTCTCTCTGCCTTTTACTCTCATACATCTCCCTTTATACTTCCCTCTCCCTCTCCCTCCCTCTACTTCTTGGTCAGTCACTCTCTGTCTCCTTCCATTTTCTTTGTACAAAATTGGTTATCTTGTTGAAAATTGGTTATTGTCAGGAAGTTATTAGAGAGTTACATATTGAAGGCCAATGGAGACACTATTCACATGTGTGAAGGATTACATTTGTGCATAGATACCCCTAGAAGGAGAGAAGTAGCCTAGAGAAGGGGGCCAAGCTTAAGATGCCTATTTGGAAGAGAGACCAGAGGATTTTCTGGGTAAGAAGAGGAAAACATAACTCTCTAGAAAGACTGAGATCTATTTTGCGAAGATGAAAGTAAGGAGAATACTATTTGAGGAAGGAAGAAGACAATCGAGGCTTGCTTTTAGTAGGATGAGTTTGGTTTAAGGCTTGGTTAAAGCCACCTGTGTCTTAAGGTATATTTTATTTTTTATTTAGGGCAGCTGCAGAGCCAAGTAGTGTTGGTCACGTGATGCATCAATCATTGCGAAAATCCCTATTTTTGTCTTGGCGCGACTAGCCCTTTACATCTTCGCGCCGACCTGGAAATTTAACATTGAGCTCGCGCCACTTGGCACTCTGTGCCAGTTAGACACCCGTGCCAAGCTGTTTATGGAATGTTTTTTAAAAATAGAGGCGAAGGTTCCATTCCAACCACCTCGGGGATGAGTCATTGGGAGTGGTTGAACTCAAACAACCACAAACTCCTTTCTTTAGTTAGTAGGGATCCCAACCTCCTCTTTTCCCTCTATATAAGAAACTATCTCCTTTGGTAGAAGCTAGTTGAACACATGATAGAAAAATAGCTGAATAGCTGAACTAGAGAATTATACTATAGCTAAGTTGCTACAGGAGATAGAGTAAGAAAGAGTTTTTTGAGAGAGCTCGAGTCGATGAATTCTAAGAGAGCTTGACTCTGAATTCCTTGACCGACAATTTAGACACGTTTTGTCTGAACCCCGCTAGAGGAGATCACGACGTCAAAGCATCGGTTGTACTTTTCCTTCTACTCATTAATATACATGACTACTGTTTGGTTCCACTATTGTGTTATGATGTTTATTTGATACGACATGTTTATCCCTCTTTGACTGGCTAATATTTGTGAGTGAAACTATGATGCTATATGTTGTTCTTGTTCTTTGTCTTATGTGTAGGTATCTGGGAGTGACAATGAACGAATCTTGACTTGTCAAGGCAGGATCGAGAGACCACTATTATTTCTACAACATTGATAGTGTTGGATTCAAGGTAGGTCAATCTACCATGTCTTTTATTCATTCATTAACTAGGAAACAACACTTTAGTGTGTCCTTTTGTTACTAGACCCACCCTAGGGATAGAGGGATCGTATCTGCCCGCAGAGAGGATTTACCTTCGTAACAATTTGACGACTCCGTTGGGGATCAGTGTGAGTTTGTCGTGTCATCCTGTTGGGTCAGTTTCAATTCTTGGTTTAGTTATCTATCTTTTTTCTGGTTTGATTGCTGAGTTTCCATTCTCTGTTCAGCTCCAAAGGGTCAAGGTTGACTTCTGTTCATTAGGTTAGGGTTTTTCCTCTTTTTCCCTTAGGTTTCCAGCTTGGCGCATTTTTGTCTGGACAATTGTGTCGATTGCCGCATGTTGCTCTTTTAGCACTCGCGCCAACCTCTGTATGGCATGGATTACATCCTTACAGTCATGCCCATCCTTGCAGGTTTTGGATTCATCCCCCTAATGCATTTTCTGATCATTTATTCTTGCCTCTAGGTTATTTTTGAGTGTGTTTAAGACTTTGGAGACTGTGTAGACTACTGTAGACTTTTTTCCCTCAGTCGTTTGTCCATAGTTTTATCGGTGTCAGTTAAGACCTTAGGGTTTCTAGGTGTTCTTGCACACCGAGCCTTCTGTTCGAAAACGAGTCTCTTTGATTGTTGTCAGTCTCGTTTTGGGTTTTTAGACTGATTTTTCTTGATCCTTTTGTTTTGTTGATTGAATAGTATTTTTGTTTTTTCAATTATTCCTTCTTCTTCAACACTTTGAGCATCGATTGCTTTTCTTGTTTGGATTGTTTTGAGAACTCTCTTTCTCTTTTGAAAGCTTGCCCCATCAGCATGCATGTTTTGTGTTTGTTTCGCTTTGGTTGAGTCATTCAATTTCACAACTTTACATTCGCAAAACTCAAACTAGTTTTTATTTTGTTTTCCATTGAATTAGTACAATGTGTGCTTCATTTCATTGGAAAAGTAAAAATAAAATCTTTGCACTCTTTTGTTGCATTGAAAATGAAACATTCCTTTGGATAAACTAGCATTTCTCAATCTAGGAAGGAATTTCGTTTTCGCTTGATTGCATTAAGAGCATTAGAAGTTTCTTCAAATATTTTTCTTACTTGCTTGCTTAAAATATTTCTACCCTTCTTCTAGCTAGCATTCATCGAATTGAAATGATATTCATTTGCATATAGCTTGCATTTAGGAAGTTGAGCTCCACATTCGACAGGGCCTGAAACTGAAACATAAAATTTTGTTACTTGGTCTGATTGATTTCCTTGATTCTTGATTTTGGTACCTTCGATTGGTTATCTCTTTTCCTTCCTTTTCTGATTTACAGTCAAAATGGTGGAACATCCAGTTTTGTCATCCTCACTACCTCCTAATGGTGATTCGTTTCCAGATGTTTCTTTCGAAACCCCTCAATCCATTAGGTCTGCCGAGTTTTCGCAGCCTATTCTACCGTCTATCCAGCTCCTTGCTACTTGATCTCTGCTTGATGAGCCAGTTGAGTTCAATTGGCCTCCTTCATGTGCTTGGTCTGGTTTTGGGGACGAAGGAGAATTTTCTCCTCTCACGTCTAGATCACCTTTTGTTGCTGCTGTGGTACCTCCTAGTCCCCGTAGTCTTTTCGAAGATCTTACGGAAGATTCAGATCATATGGATTATTCCATTCCTATTGCCAGTGACCGAATGCCTGTATCTATAGGAGAATATCAACTCTTTCCTGAAATTTTTCTCATGCATTTGTCCAATCTTCTTCACCTTCAGTGTCACTTTCGGCTAGCTATAGGTCTTTGAGTTAGATTATGTATGGTGTTGCATCCATTGCACAGTCCAGCATAGTAACTCCTCCTTGGAGTTTAGTCCAATCTTCGTCAGTACCATTACCCTCGGAATCAAATCCGTCGGTTATTGTTACATCTGTTCCAGTCCAACCTACAGTCTGTGTGGCTTTAGTTTAGTTTCCACTACTCTTGTGATTCCTGGCGATCTCACTTTTGAAGAATATCTGTTAGTTGTTCAGTAGAGTTCTTAGGGTTCTCAACAGCCCCCACCTCCTATAAATCCTCGTTTTCATCACTATGATTCTATTGGTACTCCCATACATGAATATCCACATGATTATAATCACTGTGGGAATCCAGTTTATATGCCTCTTATAGATCCTTATCAGGCCGGTTATGATCCTTATCAGTCTATTACTCATTTGGGACCTAATTTTCCTGTGCAACCCTCTGGCTTACAAGGACAACCCTCTCAGGGACAACCTTCAGCTTAGCAGGGCCCTAATTTTGGTCCACAGGGACAACCATATAGTCCACAAGGCCAACCTTTACAAGGAAAACCTTCGGTCCAACATGGACAACCCTCTGGTCTCTTGGGTCAACCTCTGGTTCAACCCGGATCATCTTTTGGTCCTGGGGGGAAATTTTATCAACCACAAGGAAAATCTTATGGTCTGTCTCCAGGTCAATCTAATCATTAGGGACATCCTGGACCGTCTCAAACATCAGGCCAAACTTTACCACAAGGTCAACTTGGTGGCCCTCAAAAACCATTTCAACAACCGATTCAACTAGCTCAACAGCCATTGCAACCTACCCACCAGCAGATTCCTTCGTTTCTGCAGCCATTTTTACCTATTTACCCTGCCCAGCAGCCTTCTCAACCTGCTCCGCAAGGTCAACCTATGCAACCGCAAGGCGCTTATTACCCTCAATCTTCACATCAACCAGTATATAGTGCACACCAGATTCCATATCCTCAAAATCAACTAGTATATAGTGCACCTTAGATTCCTTACCCTCAAAATCAACCGGTGTACTAGCAACCTCAATGTCAACCTGTGTATCAGCAACCTCAAAGTCATGCTTACATTCCGTAGAAAAATCCTTATGCTACTCAACAAGGATCTCAGTGGTTTCCTTCGACTCAATATCTTAGTCCTCAACCCCCGTATCAACCGAATTATCCTATTTCTAATCCCTATGATCCGAATTCTTCAGGACAGAATGTATGGGGACAGAATTCTGCTCGGACTGGATGGAATGTACAGACAGGTCCTTATCAAAGACCTCTGATGACTTTTAACACTTAATTACCGTTTCTTGCTCTGTTGGAATTACCCGATGTGTCAAAGTTGACGAATGATCCTATTCTTCATAATCCATATTGGCCTCCAGTTCCGACCAATATTCCTGGTGATTGTCCTAAATTTGAGGGTAAACTTGGTGAAGACCCCCAAACGCATGTTATGACATACCACTTGTGGTGTTCTTCTAATTCTTCGGTTGACGATTCTATTCATCTTCGTATTTTCCAACGAACTCTTACTAGTGCTGCTGCAAAGTGGTACATTGAGTTGTCTCATGGATTTTTCCAAGATTTCAATTATTTAGCCATGGTGTTCCTTACACATTTTCAGTTACTGATCAGCTACGAGACCGGGACGCACCTCCTCACTTCATTGAAATATGACCGAGCTACTCATATCTCAGATCATAAATTCATGAGTGGCGGCGTCATCGTCGCATGATCAAATTTGAGATACCTGATTAGCTTCTGACTCATTGGTTCACTAACTCCTTTGTCAATCAGATTGCCAAAGACATAACTATGGGGGCATGTGTAACCGAGGAAAAAGCCATTGCTTACGCCCAATACCTTCATCTTGTGTACTCTCAGTCAAGTGCTTTATATGATATCCTGCCTGATGCTCCTTGACCTGGAACTTCTAAACTGCCAGCGAATCCATTCGATGATGGTATTATTGGTTCCGTATCGTAGACTTCTCAGAAGTCTTCTTTATCCAACTCTGGGAAGCAGAAGTCTATTTCTTTCAATAACGTAGCTTCTCAGTCAAATTCGAATTCTGGTATACCCATAGAAGTGAATGTTGTTCAGGCCAATTCTACAGATAACACTTCCAAAGGTAAGACAAAGGGTAAAGGTAAGGCTAAAGCCGATACCCCAAAAAAATATTCTCCAAAACCTCATTCTGCTGATAGTTCTCAATGTAAAATGAAGTATCCTTATTTGATTTGTGATGATGAGCACTTCACCATGGATTGTCCTCGATGGTATGAAGTGAGTCGATTGCTCAAAGGCACCCAAGGAGCTCCAGCCATTCTTAAATAACCCTTCCCTCAGCAGACTCGGATGGTAGAGCATCCTCAGTCCTCTGCTCCATCTGGTTCGTAAGTGTTCATGATGAATGGTTCTGCACCCATTTCTATTGCAACTCGATTGAAAGATTATTCTGGTTCACATCAGGCAACGAGGAAAGAGATCGTTAATGGTCCTTCTCCCCCTCCTATTTTTGGTCCTCTTAAGATTGAACAGCCTAACACTGAATCCGTTGTGCGACCACCTTCCAAAGGTGTGCTTCGTAAGTCTTCATACAATCCCAACGTCCGTGCCGCTCAACATTACAGTATTGTTGAAGATTTGGCTCAGGCGTCGTCTGCAACGTCTGTGTTAGAAGTACTTCAGAGTTGCCCTTCGCAACAGAAAGCTTTGCTATCTACGATAGGTGGGATTGATTCTGTCGATACTAGTTTGCTTGCTTTCGATTTAGAGAATTTTGTCCCGCAAATCCCACACCAAATTGCGCTTATCATTCAAGTTGGTATTAATGGGTTGAATATTCACCTAGCTATCGTGGACGAGGGTGCATCTACTTGTGTTATGTCATCTACTTGTTGGAAAGCTATCGGTTCTCGAGCTCTTACTTCATCACCCAATGCCCTTGAAGCATTTGATGGAAGAGAATCTAAACTTCTTGGTGTTCTCGCTAGTTTACCAGTCACATTAGAAGGGAAGACAGTCAATGTCGAGGGTGAAATCGTTGATGCAAAACTCAATTATAATCTTCTCCTCGGTCGCAGTTGGAATCATGCCGTGTTGTGCGTTCCTTCCACTCTCTTTCGTGTTTTGAAGTTTCCACACGAAGGAAAGATTATTACTGTTGATCAATTGTCTTTTTTCACTTCTTCTTCTAAGAACAACGTTCCGTACGTGGACAAGATTCCTACTCCTTACGAGAGTGTTGGGCCAGGCCTTTTCAGGGATCCTGTCCTCATGGGTGTTTTTCCTCTTCCACCACCAAATACTGTTCAGGTCAATATGATTTATTGCACCGATGATCCCTGGGTTATCTCTTCTCCTGAAAAAATCGATTTGTTCGGTGATTTGATGCCTTTGAGTCTGATTGAAATTTATTATTGTGAACTCATTGCTGCATCGGATTCGGATTCTGATTCTGCTCCTTCGAGCGTAACTCTTGACATCTATTCTCAATCCCTTTGGCTTGGTGATTTTGATTCATCAGATCCTTTGAAAGAAGTGTTTCTTTCTGATGAGGCTATTGTGGAAACCCTGTCTCTCGACGATCTACCATGGGATGATGGTCATCATTGTTCCTTGTTTTTACCAAGCCTCAGGGCCATGTCTACTTGTCTTGAACATTTTTCCACTTAGGTTCCTTCTCCTCCATTTCAAACACCTATTCAGGTCCATGAGGTTTTTTCGGAAGGTAACTTGAGTATCATCACTTAGACGATTCCTATCGACATTTCCATTAAACTGGGAATCATTGAGAACATCCATATTGGGGTTACTTGCACTTCGGATGAAGTACAAGTCTATACTAGCCTTTTTCACTAATTTCATGATTTCTTTGCATGGTCCTAGGAAGAAATGCCTGGAATTGATCATAGCATCATGGTACATGAAATTCCTACTTACCCTGGTTCGAAACCTATTCGTTAGTGTCTTTGTCTAGTACATCCTAGGAAAGCCGCTGCCATTAACGCTGAAGTGGAAAAGCTTCTTAAAGCCAGTTTCATTTATCCAATTCCATTGACAGAATGGGTCTCTAATGTTGTTCCGGTAGATAAGAAATAGGGCACTATTCATGTCTATGTTGACTATCATGATGTCAATCGAGCCTATCATAAGGATAATTATCTCACTCCCTTCATCGATCAAATCATTGACGACTGTGCCAGGAGCGAGATTTTTTCCCTTATGGATGGTTTTTCGGGTTATAATCAGATCAATATTCTCCCGACTGATCAACACAAGAATGTCTTTATCTATCCTTGGGGTACCTTTTCATATAAGAAGCTTAATTTTGGTTTGAAGAATGCCGGTGCCACCTTTCAACGCTCGATGTCTTATGCCTTTCATGATATTCACCACATCATTCAACCTTATCTAAATGACCTTCTAGCTCATTCAGCTAAGTGTAGAGATCATACTGACCATCTTCGTCAGATTTTTCTTCATTGTAGACACTATAACATTCGGCTTAATCCGCACAAGTGTGTCTTCTGCATCGATTCCGGTAGATTATTAGGGTTCATCGTTTCCAAATACAGAATTTACCTGGATCCTCTCAAGGTTGAGGCTATTGTTATTCTCCCCTCTCTTTCCTCATTGCATCAGTTGCAGAGTTTACAAGGGAAAGATAATTTTCTACGCTATTTTATACCTAACTATATCGAAGTTGATAAAGGATTCACACGATTTTTAAAGCAGGGCGTTCCCTTTTACTGGGATGAGATCGCTCAGAAATCTTTTGATGCGTTGAAAAAATTGTTGGTCAATGCTCCTCTCCTTCGCCCTCTAGATTATCATCGTGATTTTTCCCTCTATTTGGCTGCCGCTTTTAGCACGATTACCATGGTTTTGGTACAAGACGATGATGATGGTCATGAGCATGCTATTTATTACTTGTCCCGTAACCTTCTCGACCCCGAAACGCGTTATGCTCACATCAAGAAGTTAGTGTTGGTCGTTGTTCAAGTTGTTCAACATTTTTGTCATTATATTCTTTTGCGTACAGTGACTGTGATTTCTGAATGCAACCCCATGACCTACATATTTTCTTGACAATTGCTGGGGTGAAAATACTCAAAGTGGATTGTTATCCTCCAAGATTTTGATTTGGAATTTACTGCTGCCAAATCTAAGAAATCATTGGTCTTTGCTGATTTACTTTGTTCTATCCCTTTCGACTCCGCTCCTTCTCATTCTGAGGACTTAATTCCAGATGATTCACTTTTCTTGATTAGCACCCTCGATCCTTGGTATGATGATATCATCATCTATCTCCAAACTTCATCTTTCAGATTTGAGTTGACGAAGGATGCCCATAGATGCATCCGCCATCAGTCGCAACCTTATCGTATATTTGGAGATACTCTCTATCGTATTGGAGTCAATTCCATACTCCGACGATGTTTGACCTTCGAGGAAGCCAAGAAAGCTCTGAATGATTGTCACAGTGGCCCCTATGGTGGTCACATGTTTTTTTATGCTACTGCACAGAAAATTCTTCGTGTTGGTTATTTTTGGCCTTCCATTTTCAAGGACTGTATCGTCACAGTTCGTAAATGCCATGATTTCTAGATTTATCAATGCCAGTTGCGTGCGCCACTCGTTCCTCTTCATCCTATCATTACCGTTGGTCCCGTTGCGAAATGGGGCATCGATTTTATGACGTGTAACCCTCACTCGACCAGGGGGCATGATTATATTATCGTAGCCGTCGACTACTTCACCAAATGGGCCGAGGCAATGCCTACACTTGCTGTTGATGGTAAGACAACTGCTCAGTTCATATTCAATCATATTATTGGTAGGTTTGGTGTCCCTCAAGCCATCGTTACCGATCATGGTTCCCATTTTTGGCATTATATGGTGGCAGAGTTGACTTCTAAGTTGGGTCTGCGTCACGACATTTCAACGCCGTACTACCCTCAAGCCAATGGCCATGTTGAAGCTGTGAACAAAGTTCTTGTTACAATGCTTCAACGTACGATTGGGATCCATAAATCAAATTGGCATCTCATGTTATTTTCAGCTCTTTTGGCATACCGAATCTCAGTGAAGAACGCAACTGGGTTTACTCCTTTTCAGTTGGTTTATGGCTTGGAAGCTACTCTCCCGATTGAATGTGAAGTACCTTCACTCAATTTGGTTGTTGAATTACTGCCGAATACTTCTCCAGAAGAAGAGCGTCTCCTTTATTTAGAAAGACTGGATGAAACCCGCCACTTTGCTGCTCTTGTTATCGAAGCATAGAAAAAGAGGGTGAAAGCTCATTTTGATCAGTCAATTTCCCCTCGTTCTTTCGTTGAAGGAGATCTCGTCCTCATGTATTACCAAGCTTGTGATAAGCTAGGGGCAGGAAAATTTCAACCTATGTGGCATGGACCCTACATCATCAAACGTTTTCCCGCTTTATTGGGTCTTTCTTATCAGGCAGAGCAAGTTCCATACTTATGTCGGTTTCATGATGAAGCCCGTTAGCATCAATAATTTGTCTTCGGTAGCTTGGGTAATCTATGATCCTACTAATGAGTTGATAGATCTGCAAGGTATTTGTCTAGGGAAAACTACAAACAATGTCACTGAATATAGCACTGTCATTGAGCTAATAACCGAGGCAATCAACCTCGGCATACGCATGTTGCTTGTAAATCTAGATTCACAGCTTGTTATTCTATAACTCAATAATCATTATTCAGTTAGAAATCCACAAATTTTAAGATTGTATTTACGTATTCGTTTGTTAGAAATACATTTTGATTTTATTACATATCAACATATTCCTAGACGAATGAACACATTAACTGATATAGTGGCTAAAATTGTATTAGATAGAAATTTGTATAATTTGTAAAAACATCATCATATGTAAAAGATCCATGTAAGGAAATAGATGTATATATATATATATATCTCATGTTTGCAATTGTGTGCATCATAACGTCAAAAAATATATGGATGTTTTTGTTACATCCCGAGACATCATGTCTCGCAAAATATGTAGATAAAATAAACCTAGATGTCTAATCAACATGGTGCTCATGATAACATGTCACAGCCCGTACTATCCACCTCAATAAGTGGTGAATTCGGCTAGGCACCCCTACGGTATGTCTCTGGTAGGCGTGAGGAACATCATCAAAACATGCATAATCTGGGACTCCTCGGGTGATCCCCTCCAGGTTGCACACTATCTCATTTTCCTCGCCGCCCTCGCCTTGAGGGTCGAAATCACGAGGGATTCACCTCGCTATCGGTGACATACTGACAGGTCTCTCTGGTCCAACATATACATCACATGGATTTAATGTCAGAACATGCATAAATAAACTAAAAAAATCATAATACTCATAAAAATTAAAAAATGGGTCTCACCCAAATCTTCATCCCAACCTTCTCCCTCCGGAAGTGGGAGGTCTGGATCATTAGTGAATTATGTTCCAGAGTAGGGCCAGTCCTCCACAACAATCAGTTTTTGACGGAGCCAATCAAAAAATTTCGGCCTCCAGGACATCTATTGGCTGCCCCCTGCCCTTGGCATTAGAGTTGCCCATCAAGCCATCCGTGGTTCTCTCGCTGGTGGTGTCGGAACTATGACCTCCTATTGGTGAAAATTTGGTAATCGTTCCAAGAATAATGATACCAGGATAGATCCATAACCAAATTGTTTCAGTTTGGTCTTCTTGCTTTTGGTTAGTTGGCGCTTCATGTTTATGGTCACGGCCTCTGCCTAGTTGTAGATGGTTGGAGCCATGCAGTCTACAGCAAGAAACAACTGTGTCTTTGTTGCTTTGTGCAGTGCTTGTGATCCCGCAGCCTGTGTGATAGTATGCAATACCACGTGTAGTGTCAAATCTGGGATAGTTTGTATATCAAATTTTCCACTACCTAAACCCTTCCGTGCTCCTCGACATACCTTGTCTATTACCATGGTCATGTTTTCCATGCAGGGCCGAGTGCCGATTAGGAGTGGTGCTGCACCTCTCCGCAATAATCCTGTGATGAAGTACACGTCCGAGACATCAATCTCAAGTTCTTGATCCTGAAGGATGAACTTCTCTTGATTTTCATCCCATATACTGATCACATACTGTAGTAATTCTGGTTGGGCTCAGAGACATGGTGTTAAGAAGAATATTTTCAAACCATAGTTTCTGAGGGCTTCCATAACTCCCTCATTTTCCATGGCTAGCTCATCTTCTTCACTATGTTCCCGTTCTTTCTATTCAATGACAATTTTGCCTCTTTCTACCTGCAATAACACACATATGAGTGGTACTAGTCAATTTTAACCCTTAAATTTGTAAACAATTGGAGTATTTGATGCATATTTTTTGCTAGAAATGGTTTGCACTGTTGGCGCAATTGTTTCCAAAACAGTCCCGCCAATGGGCGCGCCCTAGTGTTAAAAATCGGGCGATTGGCGCGACTCCGCGCCAACCACGCAACCCTAATTTTTACATTTCCTCCCCCAAAATTTGAAACTGACAATAAATAGCATAAAATAACAAGAGGGATGTTAGCTCTTACCTGGAGTTAACGGATTTGCGATTGATCTACTGGATTGGCCGCTATCGTCGCCGCAATATTGCATAATAAAATGGGTAACTATTGCTCCACAAGAGGTAAAAAGTGAAAAGTAATTATTTTTACCATTTTTGGCATTTTATAACTTTTTCACAACCCTAATTAGGTTTTAAGGCATGATTTTCGATTATTTTTATATTATTTTCGAAAAAAGGTTTTACACATGTCTCTTGTGCAGCAATAGGTTTTCATGCGACAATGATAAAGTAACAAGTTATATTTTATACTTTTTCGGACTCGGTAAAAACATGAAAAAGTCACTACTGGAGTCACCTTTTAACTCTTTTGTGACTCTCTAAAATTGAAAATATTGTCAAGATTTTTGTCATTTTGAACTCGTTAAATGACTGCGAAATGATATCTACCCAATATATGTTTAACCCTTTTTCGAGCTGGGATAGATTATTTATGAAAAAGGAATACCTTAGCCTATCACGACTAAGAGGTTCTCCTAGACACAGTTTTCTACCTTTTCGGATCTGTGGGACTACCTACTAAAAGGGGCTGCTGGAGTTTCTTTTTTTCATTCTTTTTAAACTCTCTAAACATGAAAAGATGTCGAGTTCTCCCTTTGTTAGACTCGTTAAACCCTGATGACATCGGACTTCGTCACCATGACGTTATTTCGAGTTCCTCCTTCCTAGGGCTTGTAAAATGTACTAGGTTGGATTTGTCTGAAGGAAAAACTTACAGTTCAAGCATATGCTATCCCCTTCAAGCTTGTTTTTAAAAAATAATTGGGGTACTCGCCAGAAATGGTGGCGTAAAATGGAACCAATTTTTAGTTATGCTAGTAGTATGTCGCTCTTAAACATGGCACTTGTCTGCATTTGTGTCAGGTTGGGGACATCTCATTTCGTCATTTTTTCCTCCATGGGTTTGGGTAATATTTTTTGACCTCTCATCTACTCTTTGCCACGTCATCATGACCTTAGATCCTTTGATGTCAAATACTACCAAATCCAGTATCGTGCTGTTGATATGTTCAAGAGAAGTTTTCCTCTACAGTTGTCAACCTTCCTCTGATCTCCTGTTGGTCTTGATCCACTTTCATCATGTTCCTTTGTCTCATGTCGATGATGTGGGAAACATTATGGCCCTCCTTCAACTAGGTCACTTCCTGTCGATTTCAGCTCATTATCCATGAATTTGATCTAGAGACTCCCTTCTGGTACCTTGGAACCTGCATGCCTCAATGGCAGGTTTTTTGCATTCAACGCAAGGTTCACATCATTGGCCTTCGATCGAGTGATTCTGTGGATGTTTGACGTCAGATCCTTTTTCACATTCCATATATTGTACCTTTTGTACCTTGAGGGCCATCGCCATTATTGGTGGTTTCTCTCGCGTATGTTAACAAATTTCATCATTGGCTGGTAATCAGATGATTTTCCTGCATGTTCGACTTCAACTCATACATTCGCATGCTCAAAATTGTACTTGTTCGGGTCGAGATGGAGTGCAATACCTTGGATTTTGTCTGATGAACTCCAGGCTGCATATTTTTGTGGATTATTATGACTTATTGCATGACTCTCTTGATTGGATGGCTGCGACCATACCTGAGTCTATTTATTGATCCTTCCTAGGTGAAATCACGAAGTTGGGAAACACTTTTTGGCGGACGGCTAGAATTTGGGAGAAATTTTTAATTTTTCGTCCGAGAGAATAGTCAACTCTATTTCTCGACCGAGAGTTTTAAAAATCTCGTCCAAGAGTTTTATTGGGTTTAACCGGAGTTAAAAATCTCTCAGACGAGAATTATGCATTTTCTCGTCTGAGAGTTTTATTGACAGAAAGTCTCGGGAAGACTTTCGGACGAGAGTTTTAAAAACTCACGTACGAGAGTTTTAAAAACTCTCGTACGAGAGTTTTAAAAACTCTCGTACGAGAGTTTTAAAAACTCTCGTACGAGAGTTTTAAAAACTCTCGTACGAGAGTTTTAAAAACTCTCATCCGAGAGTTTTATTCCTATAATAAAACACAAAAATTATTAAGTTTTTAGAATTGGTACGTTATATAATTTAAATAGTACTTTATTAAAATTAAAAAATGATAAAAAATAATAAAATTATAATTTTATTATTATTAATGATAAAAAATACATGAAGATTTAATTAAATAAAATTTGTTACAATATTTTGTAATATCAATGTTATATAAAAAACTAAAAATATTTTTATATAAAACTAATTGATATATTAATATAAATAAAATAAAATTCTAAAACATAAATCAAAATAAAAACAACTATATATAATTTATATATATATATATATATATATTTTTAAATTAATGAATAAATTTAAATCTAAAAAACAATTGACTAAATGCAATGAGGTGATAAAGGAGACAATGCATAGCACCTTAATATCGTTATAAATTCTTGGAAATCTCGAGAAATTTTTGAAGTGAGATGAGCTTCTTGAAATGGGTCACTTTATCTTCCACTTCAGTTTCACACAATTAACTTGAAAGGAAGTCTATTTTCCTAGGTATGGATGTAAGGGAATGAACAATATTATTTGAACATTGAGTGAGATGCCCTTCTTGGAATGGGTCCTCCTATATTCCACTTTAGTTTCACAAGATTAAATTGAAATGAATTTTATTTTCCTAGGTATGGATGTAAGGGGATAAAGAATATTATCCGAAAAGGAAATGAATGTTAAGTGTGACATTCCAAGCAGAAGTGTATGGGATTGGAGAATTATGTTATTGCAAAAAACTAACCCTTGACCCCTTAACCCTTGACCCATAACCCTTGACCCCTTAAACCCTAATTCCTAACCCCTAAACCCTTAACCCCCTAAACCTTAAACCTTTAAACCCTTAACCCCTAACCCATTTACCCCCACTAAACCTCTAAATCCCTAACCCATTTAACCCCTAAACCCTTAACCCCTACCCCTAACACGTTAACCCCTAACCCATTTAAGCACCTAAACCCCAAAACCCCTAAATCCTAACCCCTAAAATACTTAACTGCTAAATCCCCTAACCCCCTAAACCTCTAAACCAATCCTAACCCATTTAACCCCCTAAACCTCAAAACCCCTAAACCCTTAAACCCTAATTCCCAACCCATAACCCTTGACCCCTTAAACCCTATTTCCTAACCCCATAAACCCTTAACCCCTAACCCCTTAAACCCTAATTCCCAACCCCTAACCAATTCAACACCCTAAACCCCTAAAAACCTAACCCATTTAATTGTTTATTCCATTTAACCCCCAAACCCCTAACCCCTAACCCCTAAAATCCTTAAAATCCTTCACTGCTAAATCCCCTAAACTCCTAAGATTTTAAGAAAATTCCTGTAAGATTTTAAGAAAATGGTAAAGATTTTTGTAAATCTTAGCTATCAAATTTCAATATTTTGGGTGCCCTAAAAGTTTTTGATGGTGTTAAATCCATTTATACCATCGAAAACATGATTCAAACATTAGTACAAGATTTCTTAATTTTTTTTATCCAAATTCCAATCAATTTTAACCATGAAAGAAATTCCTCGGTTCCTTTGACAACTCCCTAATTTATTCATTTACTAGAAAAGAAAAACAAAAATTCCATATCGTGCCATTAATTTATTCGTTGTTTTCGATGAAAAAGGTACTCATGTTTCCAAAGCAATATCGTATAGGAGCAAAGCCACAGCTCATGGGGAGGCATGAAAAAGGTGCTAATGTTTCCAAAGAAATCTCGTATAGGAACGAAGCCACACTTCATGGGGAGGGAAGCGGAGGGTTCCAATTCCAATCCAAAAGCGCATAAAACAGATAATTGTATCTGATTCCACCACTGCAGATTTAAGTGATGAGCTGTGCACATGTTTTCATGAATCTATGCAAATAGATATATTATAATACATTAACGTAACGCGGAAGTAGTGGAAGTAATATTTGATTCCACCCGCTACCTCAACCCTAACCACCTATAAAATGCAATTGATATCGAACAAGATCATCAAAGCAGCGCAGTGAAGCGACGCAAGGACCATAAATCCCTGCAGGTATTCGATCGATCATGGCTGCAAATAAGTTAATGACTCTTGTTGCTACTGCCATTTGCGTGATGGTCATGGTGAACTCAGTGTCTGCAGCAGGCAAAGCAAAATGCAATAATAAATCGTACAAGAGATGCTATGGATATGAATATGATTGCCCTGCTAACTGTCCATATAACTGCAACATGGACTGCAAGACCTGCAAGACTGTTTGTCGTAAGTAATATTATCCCATAGTATTATCCCATAGTATTAGTAATAAGTATATCTACTATATTCTCTGTAATGTTGAATATTGAGATTATTAATATTGGTGGTGGTGAGTGTGATGCAGCTTGTGATAAGCCTGGAGGTGTGTGCCAGGATCCTCGCTTTATAGGAGGCGATGGCATCATGTTCTATTTCCACGGGAAGAGAGATCACGATTTCTGTCTCATTTCCGACTCCAACTTCCACATCAACGCTCATTTCATTGGCAAGAGAGGAGAAGGAATGGGCAGAGACTTCACGTGGGTGCAGTCCATTGGAGTGCTGTTGGATGATGGTCGCCAGCTCTACTTGGGCGCCAACAAGGTGAGTACGTGGGACAATTCAGTGGACCAGCTGACCATGGCTTTGGATGGCCAACCCATATCTCTTCCCCCGGGTGACGGGGCTACGTGGGCAACTGCCTCTGGACTTAATGTAACTCGTTCCGACAACGCCAATGCTGTGGTGGTTGAAGTGGAGAACAAGGTAAAGATTAGCGCTCGAGTAGTGCCCATTAGTGAAGAGGAGTCTCGAGTCCATAAGTACGGGATCGTTGCTGGTGGGGACTGTTTCGCCCATTTGGAGCTGAGCTTCAAGTTCTATTCTTTAAGCCCTAATGTGAACGGTGTGCTTGGACAGACATATGGGGCAGAATACCGAAGCCCTGTTAAGATGGGGGTGGCCATGCCCGTCATGGGAGGGGAATCGAATTATGTGACTTCTAGTCTGTTCGCCCCTGACTGCAAAGTTGCCCGCTTCGCCTCCTCCTCTTCTGATGATGAGTATGCCATCACCAGTGCACTCGACTGCAGCAGCGGGCGCGGCGATGGTCGTGGGATCGTCTGCCGCAGGTAGTGGAATAGCCGGAATGTGTTCCCCGGCAGAGCATGAATAATTCATAATCCCGCGGTGAAGCCAATATTGTTCTTATTATGTTTGTTAATAAGGCAGGATAAATGTTCTTACGTCATCAGAAAATTCCTTTATTTTCATTACGGCGTAATGGATAATCGTGCAAGAGAAAATATTATTATTATTACCAATAAATATGGCCGTAGTATATCTCTTATACTTGTACCAGAAGAACACTCAATGGCACCAAGGTTCCCTACTTTGTAACTCCAGTTCTCAATTATTTCAATGCATGTGTTTCAACAATCCCTTCATTTCGTATGTGATTTTTTTGACGTGGTCTGAATAAGGCCTGTGGAGATTGTGATATAAATCTTTGGCATTGGTTGTGTTTTTCGTCATTTAGTGAGTGTTCTAAATAGCTTAGTTTTGTTAATTTATACTTATTTTTTTTAGTTTTGTTAATCTATAGTGATTTTTTTTTAGTTTTAGTAGTATAGAGTTATTTTAAGTATTGATTTAATATAAGTATAGAATTATAGATGAATGACTTATAACGTAGTTGGATTTAAAAAACGATATCTAATATAATGCATTGCGAAAATTTCTCAATACTTAAATATTTAAATTCTATTTTTGAATGCGGAATAATAGTTTATAGATAAGTAGCAAAACCACTTTTTAAAACAATTTTCATGGCATTTTTTCTCGAACTTTAATGCATGAGCATACAAAGGTTATATTATTTCAATTTACTTAGTAGTTGAAAATCTCCAACCAAGTATAGACTTTAGTGGATATTTGAAGAGATAGATCATTCCTCTTGATAAAATGAAGATTTTTTTACATTACGACCATACATTTATTAGAAAAAAGGTTTGAAAAGAATATTTATAGGAAGGATAAGAAATCTTGTTTTAGCAAATTTTCTTTAATAATATATATATTTTCTTTAATAATATATATATATATATATATATATATATATATAAGTTAGAGAGAATTGGATTTAATTGAATAATTAAAAGAGATATTATGACAATATATTGAGATTTGGGTTTTAATTGAATGATTAAAGGGGCATTACTACTAACAATCTATAAGTAATATTTCTAGAATACTTATTGTTTTGACATGTTAGAAAAACTTAAAGCAATATTTCATGCGTATTCATTCATAAATCCTATATGATATGATAAAATTGTAGCCACAATTTCCCTATAAATTTGACAAGAATATAAAAATGCTATCAATTGACTATATTAAGCCTTTATGTCTTTAATATTTTGCATTTTCTTTAGCTTTATAGATTTATCAGTTGTATTTTAGATTACATTTTTTAAAAATTAATTATTAGATTTAAATAAAATAGAAACAATAAAATCAATAATCTAGTTGTATTTTAGATCACATTTTTTAAATATTAATTATTAGATTTAAATAAAATGGAAACAATAAAATCAATAATCAATAGAGAAAGTTGCTTTGGTTTTTTTTTACAAAATGCTATAGTAATAAAGTTGTTTTGTCTTTTTTTACTAAATGATATGAAAACAAATAGAAAAAAATGACTTAAAAATTTTAGTAGGAATCCTACAATGAAATTTATGGAAATATTTTGAAGAAGAAAAATATATTTTTATTTTCAATTCTTTATTTAATTCTGAATTTTTTTAAAGAGCCCATTGACATAGTGATTTAAATATAAAAAAATGACATAAATAAACATACTTACCTAAGGAGTACAACCACTCGCTTGATAATTCAATTCTTTTATTTAATTCTAAAACCTTTTGAAGAGACCATTGAATTAGTGATTTAAAGCTCTAACAAAATAACATAAATAAATAAAGAGTACAACCAAATCATAAACCAACTTAGATTCATTTGAACTCCAAATATATCAAGCATCACAGGGCTCAAATCTCTCAAGACGAAAGAATTCAAATCTATCAAGCATCGGAGGGCTCAAATATCTCAAGGATTAAATTTGTTTTTTGAATGCAAAACTTAAAGAAAGGTTTACACCTCAAAATATTTCATCCTTCTTAGCTACTTGATAAATCTAGAGTTAAGATGGATCTAGACTGGTTTATAAAATGAAAATATTAAAATACACTAGAATAAAATATATTAATATATATATGTTTTAATCATAAATTTAATAAGAGAAAGTTGCTAAAGTGTTTAATTTGTTTTAGATAAATAAATTATTTTGACATATGACCATTTCCAAATGGAAAAAATAAAGTAAATGATGAATAATCAACCTAACCAAAATTGTGGCATTCTATTCACAATACCATATTACAATACCATATTATGTTTCAAAGGCATTTACATAGTTTAACCAATCTTAAGAATTTTTTCCAACTGAGAAGGTGTTTCTACGGTTTAAGAAGATTGCAAATAGACATGAGGATGAGGCTAGGGGGATCTCTTTAATATAAAATATGCATATGTAGAAGTTTATTTTTCGTGAAATTAATACTTTTGCCAAACTATAATTGGTGATTCCAAATAAAAGAAACGTATATTCAATTATTTAATATAAAATATGCACATGTAGAAGTTTATTGTCCGTGAAATTAATATTTTTGCCAAAATGTAATTGGTGATTCTACATAATAATAACACATATTCAATTATTTAGGAATGAAAATTAAATCTTATATCTACCATGGACCAACACAATTTTCGACATTAATGATTATGTAAAGAATTATTTGAGAAATAGGCGAACTACCAAGTTAGGCATGCATTGATTGATTGTTGATATCACCATAGGCACATTAGCATATACTATTTTTGTCTTTTACATTTATGCTTTATACTATTTTAAGCTTGTAATTTTTATTATAGATAGATAAATTGGCCTCTAGCATAAAATACATAAGATATTTTGGTTGTTGAGTGATTTCACATGAATTAGAGTGAAGAACTATTCTAAAGTTTAATTAAGAAATTTCCTTTAGTCTAATCATTTTGGTAAGAATCTAGTAAAAATTTTAATATTGATAAGTTATGTTGTATAGTTGAATATATTGTTAGATTTTTTTAGTAAATGGTTATTTTGTTTCTTAGTTGTTTTTTTATTTTCTATCATTTATATATGGAGTTTATTTATTTAGGATTAATTTTAGGTATTTTATCAACATATTTTTCATTTCTTTCAACTTTATATTATTTATGTTTCTTGATTATTATCATGCAATAATTAGTTCTTAAATGAATCATTTCCAGGAGAAAAAAGAGTTATTAGTCATTTTCATTCATTGTTTCTATAGGTTATTTTGTAGAACAATTTTCTTTAAACTCGTTATATTAATTTTTTTTTTCATTCATTCTTATAAAACTAAAAAAAATGGAAATAACTCATGAAAAGAATTTTAAGCCCATTAATGGTTTCCTAGAAATTAACCTAGAGTATTATTACATACCATAAATGGAAGAATATAATTGGGCCTCATCCTTAGATTATTCCAAATAAACCTCTTCCTCCCTCCATCTCTTCTTCTCCCTTCCTCTCTCTCATTCTCTCTCTCACCCATTGAATCTCCCTCACTCTCTCCGCCTTTTACTCTCATAAATCTCCCTTTATACTTCCCTCTCCCTCTCCCTCCCTCTACTTCTTGGTCAGTCACTCTCTGTCTCCTTCCATTTTCTTTGTAAAAAATTGGTTATCTTGTTGAAAATTGGCTATCTTCAGGTAGTTATTAGAGAGGTACATATTGAAGGCCAATGGAGACACTATTCACATGCGTGAAGGATTAAATTTGTGCATAGATAACCCTAGAAGGAGAGAAGTAGCCTAGAGAAGGGGGCCAAGATTAAGATGCCTATTTGGAAGAGAGACCAGAGGATTTTCTGGGTAAGAAGAGGAAAACATAACTCTCTAGAAAGACTGAGATCTATTTGTGAAGTTGCGAGTAAGGAGAATACTATTTGAGGAAGGAAGAAGACATGAAGGCTTATTTTTAGTAGGATGAGTTTAGTTTAAGGCTTGGTTAAGGCCACCTGTGGCTTAAAGTATATTTTATTTTGTATTTAGGGCAGCCGCAGAGCCAAGTAGTGTTGGTCACAGGATGCATCAATCATTGCGAAAATCCCTATTTTTTCCTTGGCGTGAGTAGCCCTTTACATCCTCGCGCCGACCTGGAAATTTAACATTGAGCCCGCGCCACTTGGCGCTCTGTGCCAGTTAGACACCCGTGCCAAGTTGTTTATGGAATGTTTTTAAAAAATAGAGGCGAAGGTTCCATTCTAACCACCTCGGGGATGAGTCATTAGGAGTGGTTGAACTAAAACAACCACAAACTCCTTCATGTGTACTAGCGACCTTAATGTCAACTTGTGTATCAGCAACCTCAAATTCATGCTTACATTTCGCAGCAAAATACTTATGCTACTCAACAAGGACCTCATTGGTTTCCTTCGACTCAATATCCTGGTCCTCAACCCCCGTATCAACCGAATTATCCTGTTTCTAATCCCTATGATCCGAATTCTCCAGGACAGAATGTATGGGGACATAATTCTGCTCGGACTGGATGGAATGTATAGGCAGGTCCTTATCAAAGACCTCGACGACTTTTAAAACTCAATTACCGTTTCTTGCTACGTTGGAATTACCCGATGTGTCAAAGTTGAAGAATGATCCTATTCTTCATAATCCATATTGGCCTCCAATTTCGACCAAGATTCCTGGTGATTGTCCTAAATTTGAGGGCAAACCTGGTGAAGACCCCCAAACGCATGTTATGACATACCACTTGTGGTGTTTTTCTAATTCTTCAGTTCACGATTCTATTCATCTTCGTCTTTTCCAATGAACTCTTACTGGTGCTGCTACAAAGTGGTACATTGAGTTGTCTTGTGGAGTTTTCCAAGATTTCAATTCTTTAGCCATGGTGTTCCTTACACATTTTCAGTTACCGATCCACTATGAGACAGGACGCACCTCCTCACTTCATTGAAATGGGACCGAGCTACTCATATCTCAGATCATATTCATGAGTGGCAGCGTCATCATCACATGATCAAATTTGAGATACCTGATTAGCTTCTGACTCATTGGTTCACTACCTCCTTTATAAATCAGATTGCCAAAGACATAGCTATGGGGGCATGTGTAACCGAGGAACAAGCCATTGCTTATACCCAGTACCTTGATCTCGTGTACTCTCAGTCGGGTGCTTTATATGATATCTAGCTGATGCTCCTCGACCCGGAACTTATGAACCACCAGTGACTCCATCCAATGATGGTATTATTGGTTCCGTATCGTAGACTTCTTAGAAGTATTCTTTATCCAACTCTGGGAAGTAGAAGTCTACTTCTTCCAATAATGTAGCTTCTCAGTGAAATTCGAATTCTGGTATACCCGCAGAAGTGAATGCTTTTCAGGCCAATCCTACAGATAACACTTCCAAAGGTAAGAAAAAGGGTAAAGGTAAGGCTAAATTCGATACCCCAAAACAAGATGCTCCAAAACCTCGTTCTGCTGATAGTTCTCAACGTAAACCGAAGTATCCTTGTTTGATTTGTGATGATGAGCACTTCACCAAGGATTTCCCTTGACAGTATGAAGTGAGTCGATTGCTCAAAGGCACCCAAGGAGCTCCGACCATTCTTAAAGAACCCTTCCCTCAACAGACTCAGATGTTAGAGCATCCTCAGTCCTCTACTCCATCTGGTTCGTAAGTGCTCATGATGAATAGTTCTGCACCCATTTCTATTGAAAATCGCTCGAAAGATTATTTTGGTTCACATAAGGCAGCGGGGAAAGAGATCGCTGATGGTCCTCCCCCCCCTCCTATTTCTGGTCCTCTTGAGATTGAATGGCCTAACACTGAATCTGTTGTGCGACCACCTTCCAAAGGTGTGCTTCGTAAGTCTTCGTACAATCCCAATGCCCATGCCGCTCAACATTACAGTATTGTTGAAGATTTGGCTTAGGCGTTGTCTACAATGTCTGCATTAGAAGTACTTCAGATTCGTCCTTCGCAACAGAAAGCTTTGCTATCTACGATAGGTGGGATTGATCCTGCTAATACTAGTTTTCTCGCTTTCGATTTAGAGAATTTTGTTCCGTAACTCCCACACCAAATTGATCTTATCATTCAAGTTGGTATTAATGGTTTGAATATTCACTGAGCTATCGTGGATGAGGGTGCATCTACTTGTGTTATTTCATCTACTTGTTGGAAAGCCATTGGTTCTCTAGCTCTTACTTCATCACCCAATTCCCTTGAAGCATTTGATGGAAGAGAATCTAATATTCTTGGTGTTCTCGCTAGTTTACCAATCACATTAGAAGGGAAGACAGTCAATGTCGAGGGCGAAGTCGTTGATGCAAAACTAAATTATAATCTTCTCCTCGGTCGCAGTTGGACTCACGCCATGTTGTGCGTTCCTTCCACTCTCTTTCATGTTTTGAAGCTTCCACACAAACGAAAGATTATTACTGTTGATCAATTATCTTTTTTCACTTCTTCTTCTAAGAACGATGTTCCGTACGTGGACAAGATTCCTACTCCTTACGAGAGTGTCGGGCCAGGCCTTTTCAAGGATCCTGTCCTCATGGGTGTTTTTCCTCTTCCACCACCAAATAATGTTAAGGTCAATATGATTTCTTGCACCGATGATCCCTGGGTTATCTCTTCTCCTAAACTAATCGATTCGTTCGGCGATTTGATGCCTTTGAGTCCAATGGAAATTGATTATTGTGAACTCATTGCTGGATCGGATTCAGATTCAGATTCTGCTCCTTCGAGCGTAAATCTTGACATCTATTCTCAATCCCCTTGGCTTGGTGATTTTGATTCACCAGATCCTTTGAAAGAAGTGTTTATTTCTAATGAGGCTATCGTGGAAACCTTGTCTCTTGACGATCTGCCGTGGGATGATGGTCATCATCGTTCCTCGTTTTTACCAAGCCTCAGGGCCATGTCTACTTGTCTTGAACATTTTTCCTCTCAGGTTACTTCTCCTCCGTTTCAAACACCTATTTAGGTCCATGACGTTTTTTCGGAAGGTAACTTGAGTAACATCACTCATACGATGCATATCGATATTTCCATTAAACTGAGAATTGTTGAGAACGTCCATATTGGGGTTACTTGCTCTTCAGATGAAGTACAAGTCTATACTAGCCTTTTTCGTGAATTTCATGATGTCTTTGCATGGTCCTAGGAAGAAATTCCTGGCATTGATCCTAGCATCGTGGTACATGAAATTCCTACTTACCCTGGTTCGAAACTTGTACATCCTAGGAAAGCCGCTGCCATTAAGGCCGAAGTGGAAAAGCTTCTTAAAGCTAGTTTCATTTATCCAATTCCATTGACATAATGGGTCTCTAATATTGTTCCTGTAGATAAGAAATAGGGAACTATTCTTGTCTGTGTTGATAATCATGATATCAATCGAGCCTGTCCTAAGGATAATTATCCCACTCCCTTCATCGATCAAATCATTGCTGACTATGCTGGGAGCGAGAATTTTTCCCTTATGGACGGTTTTTCGGGTTATAATCAGATCAATATTCTCCTGACTAATCAACACAAGATTTCCTTTATCTATCCTTGGGGTACCTTTGCATATAAGAAGCTTCCTTTTGGTTTGAAGAATGCCGGTGCTACCTTTTAGTGCGCGATGTCTTATGCCTTTCATGATATTCGACACATCATTCAACCTTATCTAGATGACCTTCTGGCTCATTCAGCTAACCGTAGAGATCATCTTGACCATCTTCGTTAGATTTTTCTTCATTTTTGATCCACACAAGTGTGTCTTCTGCATCGATTCCGGTAGATTATTAGGGTTCATCGTTTCCAAAGACAGAATTTGCCTGGATCCTCTCAAGGTTGAGGCTATTATTATTCTCCCCTCTCCTTCCTCATTGCATCAGTTGCAGAGTTTACAAGGGAACGTTAATTTTCTACACTGTTTTATACCTAACTATGTCTAAGTAGCTAAAGGATTCACACGATTGTTAAAGCGGGGCGTTCCTTTTTACTGGGACGAGATCACTCAGAAATATTTTGATGCGTTGAAAACATTGTTGGTCAATGCTCCTCTCCTTCGCCCTCCAGATTATCATCGTGATTTTTCCCTCTATTTGGTTGCCACTTTTAGCATGATTTCCATGGTTTTGGTACAAGACGATGATGATGGTCATGAGCATGTTATTTATTACTTGTCCCGTAACCTTCTCGACCCCGAAACGCGTTATGCTCACGTTGAGAAGTTAGTGTTGGCCACTGTTCAAGCTGTTCAACGTTTTTGTCATTATATTCTTTTGCGTACAGTGACTGTGATTTCTGAATGCAACTCCATGACCTACATATTTTCTCGACAATTTCTAGGGGGAAAATACTCAAAGTGGATTGTTATCCTCCAAGATTTTGATTTGGACTTTACTGCTGCCAAATCTAAGAAATCATTGGTCTTTGCTGATTTACTTTGTTCTCTCCCTTTCGAATCTGCTCCTTCTCGTTCTGAGGACTTCATTCCAGACGATTCACTTTTCTTGATTAACACCCTCGATCCTTGGTACGATGATATCATCAGTTATCTCCAAACTTCATCTTTCAAATCTAAGTTGACGAAGGATGCTCGCAGATGCATTCGCCATCAGTTGCAACCTTATCATATAGTTGGAGATACTCTCTATCGTATTGGAGTCGATTCCATACTCCGACAATGTTTGATCTTCAAGGAAGCTGAGAAAGCTCTGAATGATTGTCACAGTGGTGCATGTGGTAGTCACATGTTTTTTTATGCTATTGCACAGAAAATTCTTTGTGCTGGTTATTTTTGGCTTTCTATTTTCAAGGACTGTATTGTCACAGTTCGTAAATGCCATGATTTCCAGATTTATCAATGCAAGTTACGTGCGCCACATGTTCCTCTTCATCCTGTTATTACTGTTGGTCCCTTTGCGAAATGGGGCATCAATTTTATGACGTGTAAACCTCACTCGGCTGGGGGGCATGCTTATATTATCGTAGCTGTCAACTACTTCACCAAATGGGCCGAAGCAATGTCTACACTTGCTGCTGACAGTAAGACAACTGCTCAGTTCATATTCAATCATATTATTGCTAGGTTTGGTGTTCTTCAAGCCATCGTTACTGATCATGGTTCCCATTTTCAGCATTATAAGGTGGTGGAGTTGACTTCTAAGTCGGGTCTGCATCACGATAGTTCAACGCCGTACTACCCTCAAGCCAATGGCCAGGTTGAAGCTGTGAAAAAATTTCTTGTTACAATGCTTCAATGTACAATTGGGATCCACAAATAAAATTGGCATCTCATGTTATTTTCGGCTCTTTGGGCATACCGAACCTCAGTGAAGAATGCAACTAGGTTTACTCCTTTTCAGTTGGTTTATGGCCTTGAAGCTACTCTCCTAATTGAATGTGAAATACCTTCGTTCAAGTTGGTTGTTGAATTAATGTCGAATACTTCACCAGAAGAAGAGCGTCTCCTTTATTTAGAAAGACTGGATGAAACCCACCACTTTGCTGCTCTCATTATCGAAGCACAGAAAAAGTGGGTCAAAGCTCATTTTGATCAGTCAATTTCCCCTCGTTCTTTCGTTGAAGGATATCTTGTCCTCATGTATGACCAAGCTAGTGATAAGCTGGGGGAAGGAAAATTTCAACCTATGTGGCATGGACCCTACATCATCAAACGTGTGTTGCAGAATGGGGCCTATGAGCTAATTGACTACGAAGGTCATCCTCTCGAACATCCCAGAAATGGGTTGTATCTCAAAAAATATTATGCGTGAGTCATTCATGCGTAATAGGTGTACATAGGTGTTGTTTTCATTTTTGTACATGTTTTTGGGTTTGGTGTGCTTTGTGAGAATTTTCCTGCTTATTGGGTCTTGCTTATTGTGCAGATGTCTATTACCCCTTATGTCGGTTTCGCGGATGGTGCTTCCCGCAGTACCAAGAATTTGTCTTCGACAGCTTGGGTAATCTATGATCCTGCTGGTGAGTTGATAGATCTGCAAGGTATTTGCCTAGGGTGAACTACAAACAATGTCGCTGAATATAGCACTTCCATTGAGTTATTAACCGAGGCAATCAACCTCAGCATACGCGCATTTCTTGTAAATCTAGATTCACAGCTTGTTGTTATGTAACTCAATAATCATTATTCAGTTAGAAATCTGCACATTCTGAGATTGTATTTACGTATTCATTTGTTCGAAAGACATTTTGATTTTATTACATATCAACATATTCCTAGACGAATGAACACATTAATTGATATAGTGGCTAACATTGTATTAGATAGACATTTGCATAATTTGTAAAAACATCATCATATGTAAAATATCCATGTAAGGAAATAGATGTATATATATATATATATATATCACATGTTTGCAACTGTGTGCATCATAAAGTCAATATATATATATATATATATATATATATGTTTCTATTACATCCTGAGACATCATGTCTCACAAAATATGAAAATAAAATAAACCTAGATGTCTAATCAGCATGGTGCTCGTGATAACATGTCACGGCCCATACTAGCCACCTCAGTAAGTGGTGAATTCATCTAGGCACCCCTACGGTATGTCTCTGGTAGGCATGAGGAACATCATCAAAATGTGCATAATCCGGTACTCCTCGGGTGATCCCTCCAAGTTGCGCACTATCTCATTTTCCTCGCTGCCCTCTCCTTGAGGGTCGAAATCATGAGGGATTCACCTCGCTATCGGTGACATACCGAAAGGTCTCTCTGGGCCAACATCTACATCACATGGATTTAATGTCAAAACATGCATAAATAAACAAAAAAAATCAGAATACTCATAAAACTTAAAAAATGGGTCTCACCCAAATCTTCATCCCAATCTTCTCCCTCTGGAAGTGGGAGGTCTGGATGATCAGTGAAGTCTGTTCTAGAGTAGGGCCAGTCCACCACGATAATCAGTTGTCGACGAAGCCAATCAAATAATTTTGGCCTCCAGGACAACTGTTGGCTGCCCCCTGCCCTTGGCATCAGAGCTGCCCATCAAGCCGTCCATGGTTCTCTCACTGGTGGTGTCGGAACTATGACCTCCTGTCGCTGGAAAATTGGTAATCGTTCCAAGAAGAACGATACCAGGATGGATCCATAACCAAATTGTTTCAGTTTGGTCTTCTTGCATTTGGTTAGTTGGCACTTCATGTTTATGGTCACTCCCTCTGCCCAGTTGTAGATGGTAGGAGCCATGCAGTCTACAGCAAGAACCAACTGTGTCTTTTTTGCTTCGTGCGGTGCTTGTGATCCCGTAGCCTGTGTGATAGTATGCAATACCACGCGTAGTGTCAAATCTGGGATAGTTTGTATATCAACTTGATCCCGAAGGATGAAATTCTCTTGATTTTCATCCCATATACTGATCAGATACTGTAGTAATTTTGGTTGGGCTCGGAGACATGGTGTTAAGAAGAATTTTTTCAAACCATAGTTTCTGAGGGCTTCCATAACTCCCTCATTTTCCATGGCTAGCTCATCTTCTTCACTATGTTCATGTTCTTTCCATTCAATGACCATTTTTCCTCTTTCTACTTGCAAACACACACATATGAGTGGTATTAGTCAATTTTAACCCTTAAATTTGTAAACAATTGGAGTATTTGATGCATATTTTTTGCTAGAAATCGTTTGCACTATTGGCGCGACTGTTTCCAAAACAGTCCCGCCAATGGGCGCGCCCTAGTGTTAAAAATCTGGCAGTTGGCATGACTCCGTGCCCGAAAAATGCGCCAACCGCACAGCCCTAATTTTTACATTTCCTCCCCCAAAATTTGAAATTGACAATTGCAGGAAGCAAGAAATAGTGTAAAATGACAAGAGGGATCTCAGCTCTTACCTGGAGTTAACGGATTTGTGATTGATCTACTGGATTGGCCGTTATCGTCACCGCAATATTGCACAGTAAAATGGGTAACTATTGCTCCACAAGAGGTAAAAAGTGAAAAGTAATTATTTTTACCATTTTTGGCATTTTATAACTTTTTCACAACCCTAATTAGGTTTTAAGGCATGTTTTTCGATTATTTTTATATTATTTTCGAAAAAAAGGTTTTACACATGTCTCTTGTGCAGCAACAGGTTTTCATGTGACAATGATGAAGTAACGAGTTATATTTTATACTTTTTCAGACTCGGTAAAAACATGAAAACTTCACTATTGGAGTCACCTTTCAGCTCTTTTCTGACTCTCTAAAATTGAAAATATTGCCAAGATTTTTATCTTTTTGAACTTGCTAAATGGCTGTGAAACGATATCTACCTAGTATACGTTTAACCCTTTTTCGGGCTGGGATAGATTATTTACGAAAAAGGAATACCTTAGCCTATCACGACTAAGAGGTTCTCCCAGACACAATTTTCTACCTTTTCTGATCTGTGAGACTACCTATGAAAAGGGACTGTTAGAGTTTTATTTTTTGTCTTCTTTTTAAACTCTCTAAATATGAAAAGATGCCGAGTTCTTCCTTTGTTAGACTTGTTAAACCCTGATGACATCAGACTTCGTCACCATGATGTTATTTCGAGTTCCTCCTTCCTAGGGCTTGTAAAATGTACTAGGTTGGATTTGACCGAAGGACAAACTTACAGTACAAGCATATGCTATCCCCTTCAAGCTTGTTTTTAAAAAATAATTGGGGTACTCGCCAAAAATGGTGGGGGAAAATGGAACCAAGTTTTAGTTATGCTGGTAGTATGTCGCTCTTAAACATGGCACTTGTCTGCATTCGTGTCGGGTTGGGGACATCTCATTTCGTCATTTTTTCCTCCATGGGTTTGGGTAATCTTTTTTGACCTCTCATCTGCTCTTTGCCACGTCATCATGACCTTAGATCCTTTGATGTCAAATACTGCCAAATCCAATGTCCTGCTATTGATATGTTCAAGAGAAGTTTGCCTCTACAGTTGTCAACCTTCCTCTGATCTCCTATTGGTCTTGATCCACTTTCATCATGTTCCTCTCTCTCATGTTGATGATGTGGGAAACATTATGGCCCTCCTTCGACCAGGTCACTTCCTGTCGATTTCAGCTCATTACCCAGGAATTTGATCTAGAGACTCCCTTCTGATACCTTGGAACTTGCATGCCTCAATGGCAGGTTTTTCGCATTCGACGCAAGGTTCACATCATTGGTCTTCGATTGAGTGATTCTGCGGATGTTTGACGTCAGATCCTTTTTCACATTACGTAGATTGTACCTTTTGTACCTTGAGGGCCATTGTAATTATTGGTGGTTTCTCTCATGTATGTTAACAACTTTCATAATTGGTTGGTAATCAGACGATTTTCCTGCATGTTTGACTTCAACTCATACATTCACATGCTCAAAATTTTACTTGTTCGGGTCGAGATGGAGTGCAAGACCCTAGGTTTTGTTTGATGAACTCCAGGCTGTGGATTTTTGTGGATTATTATGACTTATTTCATGACACTCTTGATTGGATGGCTGTGACCATACCTGAGTCTATTTATTGATCCTTCCTGCTGGATGGTTGTGTCCATACCTTGGATCTCAGTTTTTATATACTCTATTATGGATGGCTGCGGCAATACCACGTGGTTCATGTATCATAGATATCAGTTGTATTTGTGATCATAGATATTTCGACAATGGTTTTTGGTTCGAACGCGTTCTCATAAAGCATTTCACCCCTCCCTCTCTCTCGGACTTCATACTTTAGGGGTATCTGTTACACAAAATTTTGTCACTATCCCTGCGATCCCTAACTCGCACATTGGAGGGTTGTTTCCGTGACCAATACACAGTGTTATGCTTTTAAAATACCATCCTTGTATCCCTTTTGATGAAAGCAACATTCTTCTTGTTGACATTTCCCTAAGCAGAGCTGTGAAAATCCCTATTTTTTCCTTGACGCAAGTAGCCCTTTACATCCTCGCACCGACCTAGAAATTTAACATGAGCCTGTGCCACTTGGCACTATGTGCCAGTTAGACACCCGCACCAAGCTATTTTTTGAATGTTTTTTAAAAATAGAGGTGGAGGTTCCATTCCAACCACCTCAGGGATGAGTCATTGGGAGTGGTTGAACTAAAACAACCACAGACTCCTTTCTTTAGTTAGTAGTTTCCACCTCCCTTGGAACTCTCCTAAAGGATAAGACTCCCTCCCACCTTTGTAGGGATCCCAACCTCCTCTTTTCCCTCTATATAAGAAACTATCTCCTTTGGTAGAATCTAGCTGAACAAATTATAGAAAAATAGTTGAATAGCTGAACTAGAGAATTATACTATAGCTAAGCTGCTAGAGGAGATAGAGTAAGAAATATTGTGTTGAGAGAGCTCGAGTCGATGAATTCTAAGAGAGCTTGAGTCTGAATTCCCTGATCGATAGTTGAGACGCGTTTTGTCTGAACCTCGCTGGAGGAGATCACGACGTCAAAGCATCGGTTGTACTCTTCCTTTTACTCATTAATATACATTACTAATTTTTTGTTCCACTATTGCATTATGATGTTTATTTGATACGATATGTTTATCCCTCTTTGACTGGCTAATAGTTGTGAGTGAAACTACGCTGCTATATGTTTTTCTTGTTTTTTGTCTTATGTGCATCCGGGCGTGACAGCGAACGGATCGTGAATTGTCAAGGCAGGAGCGAGAGACCACTACTCTTTCTGCAACATCGACAATGTTGGATTCAAGGTAGGTCAATATACCATGTCTTTTGTTCATTCATTAACTAGGAAACAACACTTTATCATGTATTTTTGTTACTAGACCCCCCCTAGGGCTAGAGGGATCGTCTATGTCTGCAGAGAGGATTTACCTTCATAACAAGGGCCTCAAATAGTATGAACAGTCTGACCGAGGGAAATTTGTGGAGGACTGAGGGTTGGATAAGCTAGATAGAAGGTAGCCAAGGTGAACATAAGGAGTTTGGATAAGTTGTGGAGGGTTAATAAAAGGTTGTTATGATCAGTGGATTGAAGGAGTATTTTGTTGAAGGATACAAATATTGGACATAGATCTAAAGGAGTTGATCTGTATGGTAAAATTGGATTATGAGCATAAAGGAATTGGATGAAAAATATATGGTGGATAAGGATAGCTAATATTGAGGACAAAGAGTACTTAAAGGGCTGAATATTGCTAAGGATTGTAAAGAACAAGTACTTTTAGTTGTTTTATATTTGTTTTTATGGGTGGATGAGGGCTTCAAGTATGAGGCCTCAACCCTAGTTGTAATAGTCAAAGGAAAAAATTGAATTTTATTGTATTATTAGCATTGTATTAGGGTTTGTAAAGGGCCATTATCCCTGGTACAAGAGGCCTAATGTTTTCTTATTGAAGGAAAAATAAGAAACATGAATTGGGCCAAAATATTGTGTACTACTGTTGAATTTTTATTTTTTATTTTTTATTTTTATTTTATAATATTTTATCGTGCAAATTTATTTATTGTTTGTGTGTTTATGTGCTTAGCTAAGTAATAGAATAGACCTAGGTTGCATGGAAATTTCAACGTGGTATTGAAGCTACTTTGAAGGGTAGCTAGATCAAAGTGTGTAGAAGAAACAACTCTAAGAGGAAATTTGAGTTGACTTGTTGTTGAAGGACACACAACTTATCAAAAAAGGCTATTGGCTTGAGGTATGAGGAATAGTTGGATGGGTTATACAACTACTATCCATGGAAGGAAAGAATCATACTATTGTTATTGGTGAATGATTTATGTGAATTTTCTGACAGGAAGATTTCCCCACTAATAGATCTGACTGATTTGTCAAGGAATGAGAATTAAATTGTGAATTCCAAGTTTTTAAATCTTGATTTAGTCAAGGATCACTTGATAACTCATCTCACTGAGAAGAACACTACATGTGATATGTGGGAGGCTTTGAAAGCTTTGTTTCAGAATAATAATGAGAGACACAAGATTGCATTGAGTGAGAAGCTCGACTAGGCCACTAGGATGAAATATGGAGAGAACATGACTTAGTATATTATAAGGAATCATCAAGTTCATGATGAGATTAGTGTCATTGGTGATAATGTTCCAGAACCT
Source organism: Pinus albicaulis (assembly GCA_034641835.2). NCBI lineage: Eukaryota > Viridiplantae > Streptophyta > Pinopsida > Pinales > Pinaceae > Pinus > Pinus albicaulis. The sequence continues at coordinate 1,395 of JAXQQM020091298.1, read as the reverse complement.
ACGTTAGTGACGACTACATCAAAGGGTTTTTCAAACGAGTGGAATCCATTTATCAAAGAATATTCTCACAAGAAATTTTCCATATTGGAACAGTTTATGGGATGATTTCATCTAGGAGGAAATTCAAGATGAGGGTCCTGGAAATAATAATTCTAATGAAGAGAATATGACTCTCACTAGTAAGATGAATGGAAAAGGGAAGTTCAATAATGGTAAGAAGAAGAAGAAGGACTTGAGTAAAGTGAAATGATTTACATGTGGGGAGTTTGGTCATTATGTGAGTAAGTGTCTACATTAGAAGAAAGGAGGGACTGGTAAGAAGCAAGAGAATGCAGTGGTTGCCTCAACCACATCCATGCAGAATGATTTTTTGAAGAGGTTTGACAAGGATTTCTCTCTGATCTCTCATTTCTCAAAAAGAACCATTCGAAGGTATATATAACAGAGCATTAAATCATATGATAGGATCAGAAGGATTATGTAAGAACCTAACTAAATGGGACTCTAACTTGCATGTGAAGATTAGTGATAAGAGTTAGAAGGTTTGAAGAGGGATAGGTGTTGTGCTATTCAGGATGGAATAAGGAGGCTTGATACAAGTCTAGGATGTGCTTTGAGTACTAGAGCTCATGTGCAACATGTTGCATATATCAATTATTGAGGCTAAGGGGTTTGAAGTAATGTTCTGGGATGGAAATTTGATGTTCAAACCCAGTAGCTATAACTTTGAAATAGGAACTATTCTTGGAGTAAGAGAGAATGGTTTGTATAGGATAAAGGGAAAGCCTATTGATGAAGGAAAGAATAAGGTTATTGATACTTAGAGGGAATTGAGTTCCAAAGGGAGTTTGCAGACTCGAAGGGAGAATCCACAACTAGAGAAGAGCATATCATTATAGGGAAGAAAGGAGACTTCCATAGTCGACAAGGAGGAACCACGAAATGGCATAAGGGCCTATCAATATAAGAAAAGGAAGGAGGATTCTAGTGGTCTGGACACTTCCAGGGAGAGTGTTGTTCATTTTACAAGTTATGGTTCAATGATGGATGATGAAGCATGTTGAGCCTCAAAATTGTGCTTTCTTTCATCTTACTTTACCTCATTTTCCTTTGTCCATTGCTATCCTAGACCCAATTGATCAATGAATTTAGTTAAAATTACTTTTAGAATGATTTACATGACTGACTTGCTAAGTTTTGTGATTTTTGCCGTTGTAAAGCATTTTGATCGGAACTAGCTGCAGAATGCAGACATTCCATAGCTAACCAGCGATTCTGCAGCTATCTTCACGTTTGGGTATGTTCCAGGTGGCCTCTCAAGAAAAACCGCATATGGGCATATTCCACGTCATGTCTACATGGTTCGTTGCTCACCATGAAGGAAGAAACAAATTT